>OX439140.1:136476215-136682411 GCA_949318255.1 Pollenia labialis
CAAAATACGTGAGTCTTCAGTGTTAAGTAGCCTTAAGCAAATAATTTTTCCTCTCTTTCACTAAATATTAAGCTAGTTGCACATTGCAAGCCGTGAATTTGTATGTATTATTTCTTTGAAAAACTAAAATAATTGGCAGCATAACGTGACAAAAAGTAGACTTTTCTGTGTAAATACCCATATACATGCTTACCTCTTACTCTTCCTGTAGCATCATTTTCCTCCGACCGTGACTGATCTGCTGTTCTATAGCTAAAACTATACGATGGATCATCGTAAGGATCGGCCAATGGATCATCTGGACTACCTTTAGGCCCTGGAGGATACTGATCTAAATTTGATTTGCGATGTGTTGTAGGTCCCATTACGCGAAAGCTGGAATTAAGAAAATATGAAATATTTATTTAAGTTTGAATGCATGTTTGAATTAATACTAATTCATTTTTAATAAAAAATCAAGCTAAAAAAAAATTAGAAAACTAATAAAAATTCAAAATGTGCCTTTTCTACCACAAAATACTCAACAATAGTTTATGTAGATGGCACAAAAAAATTATTAATTTTATTAACTGTTTTGTGCTATTAATAAAACATTTATTTTAATTTTAATGTATTCAAAATAATTTCGATTGGTATAAGTTAATTTTTTATTTTTTAAAAATGAACACAATTAAGATGACAAGCGATTAACTTTATAATTTTTTTTTTAATTAATAACTAATACCTGGTTCACACTATGCGACATGTTAAATTTAATGAAACAGAATATTGTTGACGCTGGTTGTAGAAACGCTTGCGGGGTTTACAATGTCACACCAAATAAAACACTAAAGCTTTGTTCACACCTATCAAATATTAAACAGTCTACACGTAACCACAACTAGTGGTTATTTAAATATTATTTGCTTTTGCAAAACGTTTGGCTGGATCAAACATCATTTAGCAGTTTCTTAATTACATTACACAATTATCTTTCTACAAATAAAGTTTAGTAAATCAATAGAAATTGCTAAAAAAAAAATAAAGCTAAAGTTTGATCAGTTTACTGGCCACGTTTTTTTTTTATTTTTTCGTCAAACATTTGTTAGGTCCGAACATAGCTTAAGCAACAATTCGATGAGTCTCTTTAATATGTTGAGTCAAAATTTTTGAAATTGAATATGCTCGAATTCGGTTGACCGAAAATGCAAGATAGCGGGTAGTAAAATTTTTGAAGTGGGATAAGCATTTGCTTGAAATATACATAAATAACTATCTACAATTGGTGCACTGCGAAATCGGAAGTTACCAATTGAATTTAAAATTTTTCTAACCTGCATCCCTTTTTTTATTTCTTTTTAATAACTATATTGTAAAAGTCTTGAAATGGGATCTCCATAAGTTTAAATGCTATCAAAATTTCGCATTTTTGTAAAAATATAATGATGTCCATAACCCCCACATTTGAATAGGGGCCTCCTAAGGGGTGGAAATAATGAGCAAAAAATAAGGACGAAAAAGTAATAGAGGTCGGTCATACATTTAATATGCCTAAGGGGGACTCCTGTGCAGTTATTGGCCTTTTTCTTCAATGTAAATCTAGTCTGTATTGCAAATTTTGTATTGGAGCCCATTGTAGCCTCTCACACTTACCAACAATTTACATCTACCATTAACTAGCGGAGATGTTGAAATTTTTCAATGAATACGTAGAGCTAAAAAAATTTCAACATATTTACAAAATTTTACTATCTCATTATGTTCCCTTTTATGTCTTTCGAATTTTTGAGTGTCATCACTAGGGATGAGATTTTAATGCACCTAAAAATCGAAAATATACGCTAAAAATTTGCAAAAATATGCACTAAAAACTTGAAAAATTTCCATAAAAAATCGTTTTTTAATTTTACTTTAAACAAAAATACATCTTGTACTTGAAGAATGCCAATTCATTTTGGAAAAATGTATTTTCAGATCCCACGTTTTGGATTTTTTTTAATTTGTCGGGATATTCTTCCTTCCACATTGTTAATTTTACTTTCTGCAATGTCAATGAATTTAATTTGAGTATTAAGTGAACTAAATCCCTCCTAATTAGTTTTTGTTTCACCAATATATCCGTAATTGGAATATACAAATATTAATTGACTTCTGATGTTTAAATTAAATATTTCTTTTACTTTTTTAATTGCATAATCATCGGTATCAACAAGTCCTCCTAACATTCTCAAATTACTCAAAGTTTTTTGAATAGAATTCTGCAACATCTCCATTGTAACTACTGGCTGCGGTGGAAGTGGAATCAAGAGATACATTTTATTCAAAATTGCAATATTATCGAATTGGTTTCTTATTTCCTCTGCATCGCGGTACAACCCAAGTGCCAAGCAAGTTACTTGCAACAGTTTTGGATAAAATATGTTCAACTCATTGGAAGCCTTAACCATGTAAGGAGCTGCATCGGCTTAAAATAGAAAGCTATTACGTTGAAATCTTAAAAATCTTGAACTTAAAACAAAGCACCAAAATAATTTATTTATTGATTTTGAAATTTTTTTTGAAAGGTTTCTTTTGTGAATTTAAAAATGTTATTAAGGACTTTTTGTAATATGGAAATTAAAAAAAAAATCACTCAGCAATCGCAAAATATAAAAAAATATGCATTTAAAACCTAAATATGCATAAATATGAATTTTCACCAAAATATGCAAAAACAAATCGATGCCATTTTAACGCAATTTAATGATTCGGAAAAATAATTGGTCGACATCATTCATAGACTATCGGGAAAAACATGCATTTGCATGGAAATCGCATCCCTAGTCATCACTAAAAAGTGGCAACATATTCTATTATAACTGTGGCAGCACTGACAAAATGGCATTTTTTTCGCCAAATTTTTACTTTTTCGCAAGTCTTTTTTTTATTTTACCCTGTGCAACAAAAAAAAAAACCTCAATACTTGCAACGCGAAATGAAACTAGACTAGAGCAACTCTGCCAAATATATTAACCCTCTAACACTCAATTTAAGGGTCATTTTAGCTCTTATTTTTAAGTTCCACACAGAAGTATACTAAAACGGCACTTTAGAGGGTTCAATTTGTTTGACGAATATTTTCGGCATCAAATTTCCCTAGGGGTCTTTTTTCTAAGACCAAAAAATCGTGCAATGTATGTAAAACGGGTTTTCGAAAAATTCAAAAATTTCAAGGCCCGGAAGTTCGAAAATCCGTTTTACATAAACTGCACAAAATTTTGGTATTTGAAGACCCCTAGTAAAATTTGATGCAAAAATATTCGGGTTAAGTACACTTAGTTTATTTTTTTTGATTTATTCCAAATACTTTTCAAAAAAATCAAAAACTTCAGGGGCCGATATTTCGTGAACCCGAGCTAACTTTTCAATTGCTCTACCAATAGTCTAGTTTTATTTCGCTTTGCAAGTATTTAGGCTGGCGGCGATGACCTAAATTTTGTTGTACTGTAAGACACTCTAACAAATGAATTCCAAATACCTATATATTGGCCGTATATTTTAAAATGAGTTGCTATATATTTTTCTAAATAAACTACATAAAAAATATAATTACACTCAGGTCTATTTTTATGCGGTAGATGCGTTCCCAAAAAAACCGCATAAATGAAATCCGCATAAAAAGACTCCATTTTCACTCAAAACGGATGATTCGTTCCGAAAAGTTAAGAAACCGCATAAAAAAATCATTATATAAAAAAATTAACCAAAAACAATTCATTTATTTATTATAAAAAATACATAAGAAGAGAAAAAATACAACATAAACCAGTTTTATGAAAGTTAACAAATAGTTAAAGGCATACATTTAAATTAATACGTAAATTAGTAATGAATAAGAAACAAAAAAAAAATTTATAAAACTTAAATTAATATTTAATATTTAAAAGTAAAACATTACATGTTATTGAAATCACTACTTGACAGCGTTCTAAACCGCTTTTTAATTGGTGCAAAATCACTTTCATCGCTAGATGAATAAGCGACACTTAGTGCCCGCTCACACAAGTCAAGTTTGACTCGTCAAGTCTTGAGCTTTTAGGAGAGAAGGGAACAGAGACTGCCATTTCTTTCCCCCTCTCTCCTAAAAACTCAATTCTTTTCGAGTCAGACTTGACATGTATGAACCGACACATATCGAGCCATAACCGCGAAAATAACGTAAGCGGCATCATTTTCAATGTTTGCTTTTGTTTTAATAAATGACTTTAGTGGCAAAAATGTCATGGTCAGGTACCGTTACGTTTTTAAAGCAAGAACAATTTTATCGTAAGCGATTAATTTCATACAAAATTTATAAGAAATAAAATAAAAAAAATCTCTGCTGTAACATTTGATTTTTGGCGCTTACGTTATTTTCGCGGTTAGGGCTCGATATGTTATGCTTGATTAAATATTTGATTCTCTTTATCGGTCTTTACATTTTGAGAATTTTAAGTATTTTCTTTAAGTTATTTAAGTTTTTATTTAAAATTACTTACGGCCAATTTGAAGTTTAATCCAATTCATCATACAAACCAATTGATATTTTATTGCACAAAAATATACAAAATGTTTCCTAAATATTTCGATAATTAACAATACAGTTTATTTTATTCATCCAAAAAACTACGTATAGAACCCTTAAAATATGCTAAATTCTTTTATAAAATTTATTTTTGTATCTGTTGATTTTTTTTAACTCGAACTTAAATATTAAGTGAAATCTCTTGAAAGTTAAACGACAATAACTAACTTCTATATGGTTCAATTTCACTCTCCAGTGATGCTGCCATATCCGCCAGTTCATCCTGACGTAAAGCTTCGGACGGCGATGGCACCCGACGACCATGCAGGGGTAAAAGATCAATATTCTGTACATGAGCTCGTACACTTTGACCTGGTGGCAGACCCAAATACCATTTGCCGACATTTTTTATAATAGTTGAGTCACGATGATGGTCAACCCAATCACGATCACGATCAATTTCGAGTATTTTGTGATTGGCCGTTACTAAGGGGGGTAAAGCACCGGCAAAATCATCGTCGTTAACATCGTAATTGTTACTGTTAGATGAAGGGGGATCATAAAGATAGCCGCCTGAATCTGAACTTTCCGGAATAATAGGTCTGTTACGATTGGTCGATTGCCCGCGATTAGGTTTTCTTTTATTGCTATTTACAGCGTTACTTTCAACGGCAGGATATCTGACTTTAGCCTCATTTCTGGTGTAGCCTCTTTCAAGCATATAATCGCGATCTTTAGAACCCATTGAACTGCCTCTATTTAAACTGCCCTTAATAGAGCCACGTACTCCATTTTTGGGTACACCCATGCGATTTTCTTTACCTTTAGTTTTTGAATTGGCCATAGAGTTTCTGCCACTATTTCCATTATCGCTTGCAAGCATATTTTCTTTTCCTTCTATTTGATTATAATTTTCCTCTATAGCGCCTACCCTTCCTGCAGAAGATTGAGCATAATCTCTATTAGCACTGGATCCATTTCCACGGCCTTTATTTCCTCTTGGCCCACCTCCACCTCCACCACCGCCATTAGTATTGCCTCTTGGCCCACCTCCACCAACGCCATTAGCATTTCCACTGCCACTTAATTCGGCACCTGAACCTGCACCTGTTCCAAAATCATTGGCCAATTTAAATGATGCATCATTTAAACGAAAATCTAAAACCTGATTATTGACATGGGTCCCGGGTCCAACTCTATTTTTTAGTACCCTATAGCCTATTCCAGCTCCAGCTATGTACTCCACTGTACGTTGTACTCCCTTATCGTCCAAAAACGAATAAGTACCACGTACCAAGCCATCCGGAGAACGACTTTCTGCTCTTCTATGATCGGGACCGGCAGCTAAAAGTTTATAAGTACCATCTGGACCTCTTTGAACGGTCATTTTGCCACGTGTTTCTGGCGGTGCTTTATATAAAGGACCAGTATAGCCAACATCAATGGGGTTATCGGGTACTGAATTAGTAACTTCAAAACCGGTTCCAGCTCCAGCAGCATAGCGTACACTATGGCGTACTCCTTCATCGTCTAAAAATGAGTACAGACCTAGAGGAAAAAAATGTTAGCATACAAAAATTTTTTTAATAATCAATATGGGCACTTCCACAGATATGCTCTCTTTTCGTCACGTTACGCCACTAAATGTTACTTTACACTATCACACAAGTCCTACGTATTGTGACGAAAATGCTTCCCTGATCTAATTATTGTTTGAACTTTTCAAAAAACTATAACAACTTATCATGACAGGGTTGTATATTTCTCAAAATACGTGAGTCTTCAGTGTTAAGTAGCCTTAAGCAAATAATTTTTCCTCTCTTTCACTAAATATTAAGCTAGTTGCACATTGCAAGCCGTGAATTTGTATGTATTATTTCTTTGAAAAACTAAAATAATTGGCAGCATAACGTGACAAAAAGTAGACTTTTCTGTGTAAATACCCATATACATGCTTACCTCTTACTCTTCCTGTAGCATCATTTTCCTCCGACCGTGACTGATCTGCTGTTCTATAGCTAAAACTATACGATGGATCATCGTAAGGATCGGCCAATGGATCATCTGGACTACCTTTAGGCCCTGGAGGATACTGATCTAAATTTGATTTGCGATGTGTTGTAGGTCCCATTACGCGAAAGCTGGAATTAAGAAAATATGAAATATTTATTTAAGTTTGAATGCATGTTTGAATTAATACTAATTCATTTTTAATAAAAAATCAAGCTAAAAAAAAATTAGAAAACTAATAAAAATTCAAAATGTGCCTTTTCTACCACAAAATACTCAACAATAGTTTATGTAGATGGCACAAAAAAATTATTAATTTTATTAACTGTTTTGTGCTATTAATAAAACATTTATTTTAATTTTAATGTATTCAAAATAATTTCGATTGGTATAAGTTAATTTTTTATTTTTTAAAAATGAACACAATTAAGATGACAAGCGATTAACTTTATAATTTTTTTTTTAATTAATAACTAATACCTGGTTCACACTATGCGACATGTCGCAGAGTTAAATTTAATGAAACAGAATATTGTTGACGCTGGTTGTAGAAACGCTTGCGGGGTTTACAATGTCACACCAAATAAAACACTAAAGCTTTGTTCACACCTATCAAATATTAAACAGTCTACACGTAACCACAACTAGTGGTTATTTAAATATTATTTGCTTTTGCAAAACGTTTGGCTGGATCAAACATCATTTAGCAGTTTCTTAATTACATTACACAATTATCTTTCTACAAATAAAGTTTAGTAAATCAATAGAAATTGCTAAAAAAAAAATAAAGCTAAAGTTTGATCAGTTTACTGGCCACGTTTTTTTTTTATTTTTTCGTCAAACATTTGTTAGGTCCGAACATAGCTTAAGCAACAATTCGATGAGTCTCTTTAATATGTTGAGTCAAAATTTTTGAAATTGAATATGCTCGAATTCGGTTGACCGAAAATGCAAGATAGCGGGTAGTAAAATTTTTGAAGTGGGATAAGCATTTGCTTGAAATATACATAAATAACTATCTACAATTGGTGCACTGCGAAATCGGAAGTTACCAATTGAATTTAAAATTTTTCTAACCTGCATCCCTTTTTTTATTTCTTTTTAATAACTATATTGTAAAAGTCTTGAAATGGGATCTCCATAAGTTTAAATGCTATCAAAATTTCGCATTTTTGTAAAAATATAATGATGTCCATAACCCCCACATTTGAATAGGGGCCTCCTAAGGGGTGGAAATAATGAGCAAAAAATAAGGACGAAAAAGTAATAGAGGTCGGTCATACATTTAATATGCCTAAGGGGGACTCCTGTGCAGTTATTGGCCTTTTTCTTCAATGTAAATCTAGTCTGTATTGCAAATTTTGTATTGGAGCCCATTGTAGCCTCTCACACTTACCAACAATTTACATCTACCATTAACTAGCGGAGATGTTGAAATTTTTCAATGAATACGTAGAGCTAAAAAAATTTCAACATATTTACAAAATTTTACTATCTCATTATGTTCCCTTTTATGTCTTTCGAATTTTTGAGTGTCATCACTAGGGATGAGATTTTAATGCACCTAAAAATCGAAAATATACGCTAAAAATTTGCAAAAATATGCACTAAAAACTTGAAAAATTTCCATAAAAAATCGTTTTTTAATTTTACTTTAAACAAAAATACATCTTGTACTTGAAGAATGCCAATTCATTTTGGAAAAATGTATTTTCAGATCCCACGTTTTGGATTTTTTTTAATTTGTCGGGATATTCTTCCTTCCACATTGTTAATTTTACTTTCTGCAATGTCAATGAATTTAATTTGAGTATTAAGTGAACTAAATCCCTCCTAATTAGTTTTTGTTTCACCAATATATCCGTAATTGGAATATACAAATATTAATTGACTTCTGATGTTTAAATTAAATATTTCTTTTACTTTTTTAATTGCATAATCATCGGTATCAACAAGTCCTCCTAACATTCTCAAATTACTCAAAGTTTTTTGAATAGAATTCTGCAACATCTCCATTGTAACTACTGGCTGCGGTGGAAGTGGAATCAAGAGATACATTTTATTCAAAATTGCAATATTATCGAATTGGTTTCTTATTTCCTCTGCATCGCGGTACAACCCAAGTGCCAAGCAAGTTACTTGCAACAGTTTTGGATAAAATATGTTCAACTCATTGGAAGCCTTAACCATGTAAGGAGCTGCATCGGCTTAAAATAGAAAGCTATTACGTTGAAATCTTAAAAATCTTGAACTTAAAACAAAGCACCAAAATAATTTATTTATTGATTTTGAAATTTTTTTTGAAAGGTTTCTTTTGTGAATTTAAAAATGTTATTAAGGACTTTTTGTAATATGGAAATTAAAAAAAAAATCACTCAGCAATCGCAAAATATAAAAAAATATGCATTTAAAACCTAAATATGCATAAATATGAATTTTCACCAAAATATGCAAAAACAAATCGATGCCATTTTAACGCAATTTAATGATTCGGAAAAATAATTGGTCGACATCATTCATAGACTATCGGGAAAAACATGCATTTGCATGGAAATCGCATCCCTAGTCATCACTAAAAAGTGGCAACATATTCTATTATAACTGTGGCAGCACTGACAAAATGGCATTTTTTTCGCCAAATTTTTACTTTTTCGCAAGTCTTTTTTTTATTTTACCCTGTGCAACAAAAAAAAAAACCTCAATACTTGCAACGCGAAATGAAACTAGACTAGAGCAACTCTGCCAAATATATTAACCCTCTAACACTCAATTTAAGGGTCATTTTAGCTCTTATTTTTAAGTTCCACACAGAAGTATACTAAAACGGCACTTTAGAGGGTTCAATTTGTTTGACGAATATTTTCGGCATCAAATTTCCCTAGGGGTCTTTTTTCTAAGACCAAAAAATCGTGCAATGTATGTAAAACGGGTTTTCGAAAAATTCAAAAATTTCAAGGCCCGGAAGTTCGAAAATCCGTTTTACATAAACTGCACAAAATTTTGGTATTTGAAGACCCCTAGTAAAATTTGATGCAAAAAATATTCGGGTTAAGTACACTTAGTTTATTTTTTTTTGATTTATTCCAAATACTTTTCAAAAAAATCAAAAACTTCAGGGGCCGATATTTCGTGAACCCAAGCTAACTTTTCAAAACCCTTTGGCAAATTTGCTCTACCAATAGTCTAGTTTTATTTCGCTTTGCAAGTATTTAGGCTGGCGGCGATGACCTAAATTTTGTTGTACTGTAAGACACTCTAACAAATGAATTCCAAATACCTATATATTGGCCGTATATTTTAAAATGAGTTGCTATATATTTTTCTAAATAAACTACATAAAAAATATAATTACACTCAGGTCTATTTTTATGCGGTAGATGCGTTCCCAAAAAAACCGCATAAATGAAATCCGCATAAAAAGACTCCATTTTCACTCAAAACGGATGATTCGTTCCGAAAAGTTAAGAAACCGCATAAAAAAATCATTATATAAAAAAATTAACCAAAAACAATTCATTTATTTATTATAAAAAATACATAAGAAGAGAAAAAATACAACATAAACCAGTTTTATGAAAGTTAACAAATAGTTAAAGGCATACATTTAAATTAATACGTAAATTAGTAATGAATAAGAAACAAAAAAAAAATTTATAAAACTTAAATTAATATTTAATATTTAAAAGTAAAACATTACATGTTATTGAAATCACTACTTGACAGCGTTCTAAACCGCTTTTTAATTGGTGCAAAATCACTTTCATCGCTAGAGGACCCAATCAAATCCTCGTCGCTAGATAAGACAACATACACATTAGCAGTTGGTAACGTTTGAACATTCATACAATCTTTATTTGGAAGGGTTTCGGCAGTTTTTTTAAAATAATTCGTCATTAAATTTTGAAAGCTACTATTCATAAGTGATGCCAACGTTTAATACGACAAAAAAAATATAAAAAATCAATAAAAAAAAAATCGAATTGAAAACCGCATAACTTCAAATCCGCATAAAAAAACCGCATAAAAACAGACCTAAGTGTAATGTGTTTTGAAGATTTATTGAAGATTTTTCCTTGGCGCAGATTTTTTGATAAATAATTATGTTTTTTTTTTGCTGATTTTACCTTTAAAAGTTCTGGCAACACTATATTGAATATGGATAATTTAAGTATTTTGCGATTGAAAATCTGTACTTGAATCCATCTTTCTGTACTTGATTCAAGAAAATCCGTACTCACCGTACTATTAATACCGCTTCGGATTGATTTGAGTACGGATGAATTGATATTTCTTTTGAGTGTACATTTAAGACAACAGCTGCCACAAGTTTTTCGATCTTTCTTTGGTTTTCTTTGATATTAATAGCGAATCTTAAGCAATTTCTATAACGAACGAACGATATCACTAAATATTCGCTAAAAAAAAAGTTCTAACTATTAACTTAACATTCGTTTTAATAGTTCGAAAACGCAGCTTTTGCAACTTCTCTCTTAATTTTGTATTTTTGCTTTTATTGGAAAAATCGTTACAATCAGAATGTACTAATAAAGTGGCCTCACAAGCGCAGCTGTTTGCAGTGATTTTCTTCGTGTGTGACGTTTGTCGTCATTTTTTTTTGTTTATTTACATTTTTTATAAAGGCATTTTGACTTTTGCCGTCTCAAGTCTAGCAACAAAATGCCTGTTGTTTTTTTATTGTTTCATTGTTGTAGTACTGAGGCCACTTTGTTAATACATTTTGGTTACAATGCTTTTGCTTCTTTTTTGTGAGAGGCATTTTTGCTTTCAATGATGTTTATTGCCAAATAAGTGAAGTGAATTAAGTGAAAATAACGCTTTTCAATTACTTCAAGTATTTCAAATTTAGTTCGCCACATCTACGTAAAAACTGCGTTGTTACGATAGTTCACTTTTGATTAAATTTTCAAATATTTAGCGAAACTTTAAGCTTCGCTGATACTTTGCAGAGGTAAATGTTCGCTATTTTGGAGTCTCGAGTTAAAAGGGTTTTTGTTTTTTTTCTAAATAGAAACCAAAATATATTTCGTGCTGCTGGTGTGGGGTTAAAGCCGGTTGAACACAGAAAACCATTTTCTTCACCTCTCTTGCCAACAAACTGCCATTTTATGCAACATAATTAACATATAAAAAAAATCAATTAAAAACAAAACGTTTCAAAAGCTGTTCAAAGTGGTCACAACGCTTTCCAAAACCGGCAGCAACAAACTTGTTTATATCAATTTATCAATTTTCTGACTCTTTTTTGATTTCAAGACTTTTATTATTATTTAAGTTTTAGAAATTTAACAACCTATTTAACATTGATTAAAAGGTTAAATATAAAATAAAAACATTCAAGAATAGAGTTCACTGTTTTCCGTTAAAAACTATTTTAAAAAATGTCAAAACAGATTTTAAAATTCTGTTAATTTGTGTGTATGTTTATTAAAACCGACTGAAGCTATTTTACATTATTGATCAAATAAGTAAATAATGGGGCTTAGAAATGTAATAACTAAATTACCATAACAGCTTCCGTCAAATACACACATGAACGGCATGGATGCCAAAACATTATAAAATTTACATAAATGCATTTTTTTTTTTTTATTTATAAATCCATTTTTAATTTATATTAAAATGTTTATGTGCTTTTGTTTTGAAAGTCTGTTTAACGGGGAAATACTTGTTAAAATACTTTGAAATAAACGTGCTAGACATTTGAGATCTTCAAAAAAAAAAAACTGGAATTAGTTTGCAAAATAAAACTATGCTGTATATGAATGCAATTTGAACAATTTTAAAATTATAAATATTTATTCATGTCATTGGCCGCTTTATTTGTTTTATTGTGATTTAGAATTTTGATTAGGAGTTAAAAAATATGTAGATTCTGGACGACCTTAACACTGAACTACAAAAAAAACACATGTCCACACAAAATTGCAGCTCGTTTTGCTTTTCAAAAAATGTGCTTGAGAGATTTCTGCAAAAGGTTTAAGAACAATTAATAGTGTCCGACCGAATGCCTTTCTTTAGATCAAACCTGAGCTTTGGTAGATTTTTAATGAATAGAAAAACTTTTAACTTTTGGATTTATTTAATTAATAAAAACAAAATTGATTAAGTAATGGTATTCAAAAGTTTGCATGCTACAATGCAAACAGAAATATGCTTTTAAAACTCGTTTTGTATGCATAAATTATGCAGTAAAAAATATGCCCTGAAAATTGTTAAAAATATGCCCCAAAAAAATTCAAAAATTGGTTATTTGAAAACAAAATATTCAGCAATTTAATAACAGTTTCATTTAATAACATCAATACTAAATTATAATCGGTAAAGCCCAAACTCGGAAACGATGGACTCACACAACAAAGTAATGTTAAGAGGTTAAAATTATTTGTGCCGAATATTATCAAGATATCAAATTCATAAGATTTTTTGTATTAAAGGAATACTTTATTTATTAATGGTAACATTGAAAAGGAAGTTAAATATATTTATAGATGGAAGCTTTATGCAGATGTGAACTGATTCGAAAATAATTTAATATGCAGTAAAATATTTTTGTGGCGAATTTAAAATAAATAACAACATAATTTAATGGTTTACGCTAGGAATGGGCAAAAAATATCGATATATCAAAATATCGATATTTAAAAAGAATATAATCGATATATATCACCGATATTTTAAATACCGATATATCGATGTATCGATATTGAAATACGACTATCGAATTCGATATTTTTTGAAGTCAGTCTTCATTAAGAACTCGAAATTTTAGCCGTTTTTCAAACAATATGTTTTTTAAGAATTGGAATCATTGCATGCATCATATGTTTTTTTAAAACTAATATGAAGATCTAAAATAATTGGCATTTAAAAGAAGCAGTACCGGATACAAGAAGCAGATTGTCTGGAGTGCACATAAAACAGAGAGTGCTCCTGATGTCCATATCTGATGATTACTGGTTTGACTAAAACCAGTTGTCACTTTTTGGGTGCAATTCAAATTTTAAGGAAAGTTGGTACTTCCATGACTTATGTACTTCCATTTAAATTTTTCGTAATTTATTTTTTTTTCTTATGGTTTTGTGTATTCTTCCCTTTTGTTTTTGTTATAATTGAATTTTTTATATTGATTAAATTTTTTTGTTTTTATTAATTTTTTTAAATAAAATGAAACAATAAAAAAAAACAATGTAATTTCATATAATTAATTTGTTCATACATATGTTTGTACAAAGGTATACTGAATTTTTTAATTTGGTAATAGTTTCAGCAAAAAACGTTCGATAAATCGATATTTTTGAAATAATAAATATCGATACTCTAAAAAAATAGCGATTCGATATATGTATATCGATATATTTTTTCAACTTGCCCATCCCTAGTTTACGCATACAGAGTCTAATTTGGAAAGAAGTTTTTATGGATAATATCAAAATATGCCTCAAAAAGGAAAAATATTTTAACTAAATTGTGCAAAAAATGCTGCAAACTGAAAAATATGCAAAAATAAGCACTAACAAATCGATGCCAAAATTAATAAATAAAAATGCTCTAAAATGGATAAATATATTATTTCTTCCTTCATTGGTCGCAAAAGGAAAAACATGCAATTGCATCTTTATGGTTTTCCTGGTTATCAATCTCAAAGTGCACCAAATTATCAAAGCGTACACAATAAGCAAATATCGTTAAACTTATTGATATATTTTTGACTTTGACTGCAAAGAACTATTATGTTTCTGAACTTAAGCTATTTGAACGGGTAATTTGATATTCCTAAAAATAAAAATTAGTACTTTTTTTGGAAAAGGTTATCGATTTATGTAGAATAGAAAAAAAATCAATATACATCATAGTATTGAAATTTAATATTTGTAACCACATGCGGATGTGGCTTTCACATTCCGTGTACTCAAACAAACAGTAGCAGATATAAAATTTGTCTGCATTTATGTCTTTTACATTTGTCCTTCCTTCAGAAAGAAGTTTTTCAGCAGCTCTAAGATCGTTCTTCTGTCTTACTTTTTGGCTGCCGCCTAAAGATATTTAAATAGATTAGAATTCTAGCATTCATTTATATCATGTTCGCCACTTAGCATCACATATTTCATAAAAATATTGTATGAAGGTTGGCGCTTAAGCTTAAATAGTTTTTGCTATAAAATCGTAACGGTACCTTATGTCACCATGATATTTAAGGAAATGATGCGAATGTTGTCAATAATTTTATTTATAAAAAAAAAACGAAAATTGAAAATTATGTCGCTTAAGCTGTTTTTGCGGTAAGGGCTTGTTATGTGACACGGAAAGTTTTCACAGAAGCCCATTACACATGTAAGTGTGAGATTTTTATCGTAATTGTTTTACATATAATTTCGTGAAAGTTTTTTTGATGCTATTTTCTTGTGTGTTTGAGTATTTGTTACAATGTGACACAAATATATTTTTTGCGGGTTGTGTATAGACTAAGTAGTTATTTAAAAAATTGGCTTTTATTTTGTGTACTTTCTGTAATGTAATTATGTTTTATTTTTTTTTTATAAAAACTTACTTTTAAAGCTACTTTAGTCGCAATTTACACTATGGACATTTCTTGCCGGACTGAAAAAGTTTGTTGGTATTTATTTCTATCCGGCACATTGCATAGGCTATAAATATTTGTAAAATTTCAAGTGGGCGTGCCACCTACCACACAAAAATATATAGATTTCCGGCAGTCATTATCGAATACTTTTTCAGTCGATACTGAACGAGTCGAAATAATTTTTTCTGTGTTGTGAAAATTTAAAAAATGCTTAAGGACACTGAAAAAATAATTTCGATTCGTTGAATAGCGACTGAAATAATTAAACATAAAATTGCTTTCGGATCGAAAAATTAATCGATCACGACTGTCAGAATAAGCCTCCTGGATAGTGGTAACAGCAAAAGTATCCAAATTAAGTACAAATAGCTTGGTAAAAACATTTGTCAAATGGGCTGGATTAAAGAAATCAGCGTTGCACCTTCAATACAAAGACGATATGGATTTTTGTTTATCCATCTAAAGAAGGCTAACAGAAAAAAAATCAAAATCTGGTACAAATAGCTTCGTAATTAGAAAAAAATGAAAAACAGTACCTAAAGAGGAAATTCTTAAGGCTATTTTGAATCCAGCGATTTGATTGGGATTTAAAGATTCTCAAAGTAGTTTTATCCCAGGTACTTAGAACGGAAGAGACTAAGAAAGACAGCCAACGGAAGAAACAAATAATTAAATTGATGTTGAGCCCTAACAACAATATAATATCTCAAGCAAATATTTGATGAGGAATTAGTAAATATGAAGAGGCTGCAGGTAACGGGAAATTAAATAGATTATCTTTATCATTGTTTTAAAATTGGCATAGTCAGTGATATATCTAAAATTTGTATTTATTTAGATGCTAAATACATCTTTGAAGTATGTCACAAATGTGTGACACATAGTTTCTGTTAAGAAAATGTTTTGCAAAACTTATGTCACATATGTGTGACTTATTTTTATTGTTCCCAAGTTTGGACAGAAAGCGCAAAAAACTGCTAAGTGGCAAACGCGATATTCGAGTTTCTAGAAAAAAAGGCTCAGTCAAAAATATTGCAATTTCTTTATCAAAAATATTTTATGTTCTTGATTTTCTAAATATAGCGCTTTTCTTTTGATATTTTTTGTACGATTTACTTTCTCTTTCTGAGTGTTTCCAAATTTTACCGAACACCGAAAATTAAACGTACCTAGTTGTTTACCGAACTCCAACAAGGAATATACTGCGGGGTTCCCTTGAATTTTTTTTAAAGAAAATGAGCAAACAAAATACTTAACCTCTTTTATATACATATACTCAGATAAAAGTAAAGTAGTCATCGTAATAAATGTTAATATTAAAGTTCGTAAAACCCAATCCAGGAAGAGTTTATAGCGTTCTTTAGACATACTTCGAATTGAGCACAATTAAGTACTTTTTTCATACGTTTTAAACAACCAAGCTTTTTTATATTTTCAAATATATGGTTGCATGTGTTTATAACGTGCAACTATATTATAGTTAAATCAGTACACCATAAGGTAACCACATTTTCATGTTAACCACAAAAAGTTCGTACAAATTAATTAAGCATAATGTTA
The DNA here is from genome assembly GCA_949318255.1 of Pollenia labialis. Lineage (NCBI taxonomy): Eukaryota > Metazoa > Arthropoda > Insecta > Diptera > Polleniidae > Pollenia > Pollenia labialis. The sequence continues at coordinate 136,492,910 of OX439140.1, forward strand.
TTGTTGATAAAAAAAAACCCAAACAATTAATTGTGGTAAGCAAATTAATGTCGCTTAAAACCATAACATGATCGAAGGAAACTATAATAGGGTTGTGCCTTCCTTATGTTGGACTGATTTAAACTTAATATACCTAATTGTCCCAGACATTTATAAAATAAGAATTTTTTTACAATTAGCTACAAACCTCTATAAAATTTACATTATCTCTTAATCAAGAAAATGACAGAAGTATTTATTGAAATAATTTTTTTTTTCTTTCAATCGCGCTGTGCATTTTAAAATTTCATATTTTTTCTTTCTAGAATTTGAATAATTTCTAATAATATGTTCAAGGCCTTTAAAAGAATTTTAAAACACTCATTGCATTGTGCTTCATTATTTAATAATTTAAACAATTTATACAATGATCAAATTTTTTATGAATTTAAAACTGAATTAATTAAGACTCATCAACTCATAATTTACGACAAATAAAATATTTGTTAGCGAAGCAAACAATTTAATTCAGGTTAACATCAACAAAAAATTTAATCTAAATAAACAAAACTAATAACAAAATTAAATTTACCAAAAGATTTGCATTAAAATATTAACGACAAAGTCAAACTAAATATGCCCCACACTTGTTGTACGTGTTTGACTGATACAGACATGTAAATATGTATTTAACAATAACGGCATTCGTTAACTCCTGCGTTTTTCGTTTCAACCTTGATGAAAAAAATAGGTGGCATAACAACGCCAGATGAAATTTTTTTTGCTTTTGAATTGTTTGCCTAGTATTCTGTCAAAATTTGTATGGTGATTAGATTATTTCATTAATTTGAATTAAAAAAGTAATTGGCCATAAAAAATAATGGTTGTCCAAAAATTTATTTCACAATAAGATTTTTGTTTAAAAAACGTTATTTTTTACGAATTCGGAGACATTACATAAGCAAAAACCAGGGTTTAAAACACAGCAGTCGCAACCAAAAACTGTCGAACAAAAAACGAAAATGTCTTTACAAATGTTCGCTATTTGAGTTGGTTTGACAGATACTGTTTACGTTAAATGAATCAGAAGTAAAAGCAGCAGTTTTTTTGGCCAATGATAAATTAGGAAGTGGAAGAAATAGCAGTTGTTCTACTTTGACAGCAGTTTTTTAAACGCTGGAAAAATCTTTACTTTTTTATTGTAATGTTGTATTTGTTGCCCAGGGACTGCCTCATTAATTAACTCATCATGATTGCAACACTAATTTTAAGACCCCTTTTGCACAGTCAATGTTTGGCTTGAAAAATCTTGAGTTTAGAGGAGAAAAAGATTGGATGGAGTACAGACTTGGAGTACTCTCTGTTCATCGTTTATATATACATATTAGGGTATTCATTTAATCGGGCTTTTGCTTTAATCGGTTTAAACGGTTAATTTTGTTTTTGATCGGTTAACCGATTAATAAAGTTTTGTTATAAATTAAGTAATTTTAATAAATAAAAATGCAATAATTATTTATTATATGGAGTTTATTAGCAAAAAAACAAACAATAAAATAACCGACGAGACAATACAGAATATCTTATTTCTCGGTCTTTTCCAGGATTTCTCTTAACATATAAAATCTTCCATTTGGCCATTAGAGTCCGGTTTTAATTTTTTTAAATTGTTAACACTTCTAATTGTTTCGGAAAACTCTGTTAAAATATTGTTTGTGTTTCTGCTGTTGTTAGGTCATCATTTGACTCGTCCTGGCAAAGCTCAGCACAAAACATTCTGCAAAGAATTTATTTCCGAATTCCTTAGTTACTGATATTTTACTGTATTTTGAGAATTTCTTGCTAAAAGGAAATATTATGTTTGAAAAAACATTTTCTAAACACAAACCTTTTGACAAGGTTTCTTTCAAATGTGCTAAATTCCCATTTCATACAATTGAGAAACTGAAATTTATTGTTGAAGGGATAAGCTATTCCTATGCGCATTTCACTGGTTGCTTAGGCCAGATCGTCAGGAAGCTTCATCCAAAGATTTTAGAAAAGCTAAAGATATTATACAAATAAAACTGTTAAGCGAATAAGAATTATAAACCTCAGTTTTACTTGTAACAATATTAAAGCTTAAACGAAAACAACAACAATAAACAGTGAGCTTATCTTTTCTTACAGTCCCGACTACAATTGGTTGATTTTTTGTCAACTCTAAATGTAGTTGTAAGTGGGTTAAGAAAAAACAAAAATAAAACCAATTACATACTTTATTTTATTTTGCCAGTTCAGTTTATTTACTCTGCCACATGCATATTAGTTATCAAAGTTTTCTTGGGATTTTGTTTAAGAGACGAAACAAATAGTTAAAAACAAAAAAAAACTATGTTAAAATACTACTTATTTTCAAAATTTTTTAACATCGGTTTATCGATTAATCGACTGAAATTAACCGGTTTAATCGTAAATCGAAAACAGTCTATTTTAAATTAACCGGTCAGTTAACCGGGTAGTAATAAATCCGTTAACCGATTAACGGTTAACCAAATGAATACTCTAATAACTACATATGTAGTAAATTTGTCAAAATAAGCTTTGTGGTATGCAGAAGAGAGAAAAAGTTGTAAAGGAAATTGAAATACTTTGTCATTTAAATCTTTGCGTGTGCAAAAGGCGTCTAGGAAATTTTTTTTGCATAATTTGCACAGTGCTCTCAAAAATAAATTAGTTTTGGGTTATTTTTGATGAATTCTAAAAATAAATAGCTTTAAAATGATTTAAAATTGTATTTTTTCCACCGACAACCACTTTTTCCTTGAAATATTTATGGTTTTCATTCGCAGAATTCACTGTTTGGTGCAAATATTCTTGTGAATGAGTAAAAGCAAAATGAAATAAAACGGAAGCTTTCAGCCAGGCCCACGATGTCGATCGACAACTTAAGCGACCGACAACATTATCGTTATCTTAAGCGGCCGACTAACAATCCAATTGTCGGTCCAGGGTTTTAGGTTTCTAATACCTTTTGTACACTTGTATACATTGCTGAAGTAAAAACTTGACAAATGGTAGCGCTGTTTAACAGTTGGTTCTAACAGTTCTATTGGCGTCTTATGAGAAGAAACATAATAATTTTATCAATGTTCTCTACCATGTTTTTCCAAGGACATGCATTGATACAATCAGTATGTTTCTTCTCACAAAGCGCCAAAAAAAACTGTGAAAATAATATGTCATTTCGTATTTTTAATTTTGTAACGAAGTTTTGCAACACACCACTCTTTTCTTAGTGCTTGTTCACACACGTCAAGTTTGACTCGTCAAGTCTTGAGCTTTTAGGGAAAAAGGGAAAATATAGTGCCATTTCCTCTCCCCTTTCTCCTAAAAACTCAAGAATTGACGAGTCAAACTTGATGGGTGTGAACCGGCACTTAGTGTACATATATATATGTATATACATATATATATGAACATAGTAACAAGCATTACCAATTTGAGTGTATTAAAACCGCAATGCAAATAAATGTTTAATGATCTTTGATTGCAAAAAATAAGCTGGCATTAAAACTTTCGCCGTTTGCACCAAATATCGAATACAGTTAATAATTTAAAATTGCAAAAATTTTAGAGTAGATTATAGACACTCAAATTTTTATTTTATTTATTTCTGCCAACGGTTTTGTGATTTAAATAAATATATTAAATTGAGCAAAATTTTGAGTTTTGTTTCAAAAATTTAACAATAGTTTAAAGTTAATTAAATTGGTTAATGGATCAATTCTTTTGATATGCAGAGATTTTTAAACACGTTTTGTTTAAAATGTTATAATGGATTATATTCAGTAGTAAGTATGATGGACAGCATTTAAAAATTAGGAGCTTATCCAAGTATGCTATTGACATTAATTTATTTGAATCAAACAATTAATCAAATTTGCAATTATAAAACTGGTCGCTGTTGTCTTAACGATTCGACCTGACTCTTTTGTTTTTTTTGGCGTGCTAAAACCGAGTAATTTATTTATTACCAGAAATCGCTCTACCGAATTTTGGGATGATTGGTTCATAATTTACCATGGGTTCAATACAAATTCCCCTCCTGAAAATCATTTAAGTTTGTTTAAAACTGTTACGAATCATCATATTTTAAGCATAAAACTTTCTGATTGCCGGTCAATAATTTAATATAGGTCTTAACCGAGACCCATGTGAATACTGACGCCGTTTTAAATACAATTTTTTAATTAATAATATCTAAATATCATATAGAGCGCACTCCTGAAATATTTGAACTGTCGGTGGAGGGTATCAATGATATAGCACTCCAACTTGTTTTTAAAAGAATTGTGTTTGTACATATGTACATATATTAATATGTATTAACAATATCGAAACGAAAATTTCTTTCGCATTTTTACATTGAAAACAAAAACAAAAATTTATTTTCATTATTGTTATCAATATATGTAAATCTAATTTTGTAATAAGAAAAAAATTTACATAAGGGCACTTTTATACAGGCAATACTAGGTACGTAACAGAATATTTTGCGTATCTGCACGAATTTTGTACTGCTTTGTTAAAAGCAAAATAACTAAACAATGAAAAAATGTAGCAAGATTATTCTTCGCATTTTTAATGAGTTTAAACTTTAAAGCGAGAACTTTCTCACAGAAATTTTACAGACATACTTTTTCTGTAAATTGACGAGTACTTTCCTTACGTGACAGCTATAACTCGCCAAAAATTTCACAGACGCAGTGAGAAAAACAGTTCTTTGTTTCATTTTTATACATTTTTTACAAAAATACAAATACACCTACAGGCAATTTCAAGTTGGAAATTGTGAGAATTAGTCCGCCTTCACACGTTTCATCTGTTGATGCTCAACTCTTATGTTTTTAGGTGAGAAAGGAAAGATGAAAGGGGGTTAGTACGGAGATACCTGTACTCGGTCAGTACGCTTTATGTTTTTATTTGTTGGTATATGCACAACGATGGCGGCATGTAATTTTTTTCTTTTCTTTTTCTCTTTGATTCGCTGTTAATAAAATTGTTGTAGTTTTGAACCGAAAAAAAAATGCAACCGATTGCTGCGTGTGATTATATTGGCATCTTTAAAAGGGAACTGAAAAGAAGTTGAGCATCAAAAGATGAAACGTGTAAATTTAGACTTTCAAAACAAAACAGAATTGCAGAGTACATAAAACTGAGTACCCCTCCCCAATCTTCTCATCACTCTCACCAATAAACTCAAGAATTGTTGCAACTTAAATTGCAAGTCTGGACGATGACTTTCTTTTGAAAGCCATTGAATTGAAAATTTAAATAAAAACGATATTTTTAAATATATAACAGTTTTCGTCATTTCTTATTTAATACTTAGAATATTCTGAAAATTATGTTTCTTTTAAAAATGTTCTCTATTTTAAATATTTATTTTAATTAATTTCTTGTATTTTGTTTAACCAAAAAAGCCAAGCTGTTTTTTTATTATCTTTAACTAACAAGAACAATCGTACCAAATAATTTATGGGTTCAATAGACTCTTCTCCAAAGAAGTTTTGGGGTTTTTGTAAATTAGTTCTTTATGGGAAAACAAAACAACAAATATTTTATGCAAATTTAAAGTGAACAAGTTTTTTTTAATGCGGAACTTTTTGTGTGCCCTTCAATTTAAAAAAGGGTTACGGAAGTGTTGTCAAAACATTTGTAAAAAGTCTTGAAAAGAAATAAGAATTTTCATGATGAGAAGTAAAAATTTTGTACGGAAAAATGAAGAAATTTATACAGCTTGAAATTGTTTACTCTCCAAGGAGTCTTTTTAATCTGTAAAAGAATTCAAGGGGTTCACCATTGAGCAAAAAAGTAATTCGAAAATAACACATGACTGTGGCCACAATTACAATTTGAAGCAAAATTGCACACCTTTGTTACGTCGACGAATGAATTGGGGCACACTGGCCGTAAAAAGTACCCTACAAGAAATGAATGAGCGAGTAGTCACATTTTTCATTTTGGTGTTAAGAAAATGATAGAAAGAAATGACCGAATGTGACCGTGAACTTGATTTCGGCCATTTCTTTCTATCATTTTCTTAACACCAAAATGAAAAATGTGACTACTCGCTCATTCATTTCTTGTAGGGTTTATTCTTGTTTCATGTTGACATTTTTTGTGTGTTGTAAGTGTGATTTAATTTAAAATGGATTAAAAAAAAGGCTAGTTAAAATTAAAAATATATTAATTAATACTCTTATTAATATTATTATTTTATAATTATTATTTTATTTTATTAAACATACATTTTTATTTTGGTTTTTTTCTTTGCTTTAATATTTTTTTTTTTTGAGAGCTGGTTCAGATAAACTAATGATAATTGTTATTAAAATTGGAGACGATAGTACATTTTTTCTGCTTCGCATCATGTTTGAAAATGAAACGACCAGTTTCGCTCTCAAAATTGTATATGGCAAAACATGCTGTTAAAAGCATGATTAGGAGCGAAAAAGGAATGGGAGAGCGAAACACGAATATTGCTGCCATGTGAACATGGTATAGCTATATTGCTTCAGTTAATATATGGCAAATAACACTCGGGATAAATTAAGTTTTTTATACTTACTTTAAGTACGAGTCGTACTCAAAATTCAAGTACGAATAACACTAAAACGTACTTAAAGCATTCCTAAATGGGATTACTTTCGAAAACCACAAGTTCTCAAACCAAGTAAAAAAGATCAAACTTTTCATTTAACTTATCAAAGTTTGTTGCAGACACTAGAACAACACCACACAAGTAGTTAAAAATCGATTTGCTTCTTGTGTGTAGAAACAACAAAAACAACAGAACAAGACGAAAACACATTATTTTCATGTTTTAACCTTTATGTAAGTTATACTTACGTCAACAGCAAGCATACCTGGGTATGTAAGCGCATTATATACACATTTTTTTTTTTATATATTGTTTGTGTTTTTTTCTACTTTGATTTGTTTTTATGCAAAATTACTTAAAATAACGGGGGTTTTAGCAGACTTGTAAAACTCTTACATCTTTGAAATAAACATGCAATATTATTTTATTTTAATTTTTTTCATATACATACACAGGTATGTAGCTGTTGACATAAAGGTTGAAAGAAAAGTTGAAAACTCTTGCTTCACATTAAGTTTATTTTTTCAGTAAGAGTACTTTTCGCTTATAGTCCACTGCACTAGTTGCAAAACGTGTGTGGACTATAAGTGAATTTGGACTTCAACCGACTTTTATCGATAATAAGTGAAACCTTGTATAATTCACATTTTGTACTACATATGTATATAAACACTATGTTCTTCAATAAAACCAATCTTTTTAAAAAATCAAAAAGTTTATTTAGAACATGACCAAATATTGATTTAATTTAAATAAATATGTAGGTAAAACAAAAATTTTTTTTATTAATTAATTCAAATGCTTTAAAAGCTTACAGTAAAAAAAAAATTTAAATAATTTCAATGCTACATAAACCTAAAGTATGAAATCAAACACAACATAAATATCAATTTTATTGGTTCTTTATGAAATATACATAAATTGCGAAATTATACATTTATAAAAGTTGCCAGAAAGGTAAATAAAAACATGTTGCCAGGTGGTTATAACAATATAAAAAACGCATGCTAAGAAAATGTCGCTTTTAAACGAAAATGGACTACAAGCGAAATCGACCTTCAAACAAATAATTTGTATAAAATTCGAAAAAATCTGCAAGTGAATATGACTGTTTTGGATTAAGTCTGTTTTTGCCCTTTAAGCGGAATAAACTATAAGCGAATAGTACTGTATATATGTACATTAAGTTTTTAAAGTAAAAACCATATCGGGAATGATGCTTGTGTTTTATAATTGAAATTCTGTAAGGCTTTTAACGATTTAGTAAATCAATCATAGTAAAAGTCTCCTTCTTATTTCAATTTTGGTTTATTTTAAGTACGAATTCAACTTTAAAATTCTTAAATAAAGCGGGGTTTGAGATTGATTCATTCTAAGTTTTACTTAAATTAATCTCATTTTCGGATTATTTCAAGTACGAATTTGGGTTTGGATATGGATAAGTTAAGTATTTCGCAATAGAAAATCCGTACTTGAATCAATCATTCTGTACTTGATTCAAGAAAATCCGTACTCACCGAACTTTTAATACCGCTTCGGATTGATTTGAGTACGGATAACAGAGCACACAGAGGCGTCTTGTGTTTTGCGTGTTTTGATCACGCAATTTGTGTTGATTGTGACGGCCTGTTTTTACACATTGCCACTTCACTACCAAAAAACGCTTTCTTTCACAAATGATTTGGGTATTTTTCACTTTTTTCATCGCTGTATGCTTTGTGGTACGGATGGATTGATTTTTCTTTTGAGTGTATGTAAATTCAATAACTAATTTTTGAATTTGATTCTGAAGAACGAAAGGAGAAAAACTTTCCGAATAAGGTACCGATAGACAACATCCGAAAAATTTTAGCGTGATGAGAGATTTGGACGTGGCACAAAATATGTTTATTTATTGCTTTTTTTTAATATTTTTTTTTTTTTATTTGAAAAAAATAGTATTTTATTTACAAGTTTCCATGTATTTATATAACTTTCTGTTCTTATCGCACCATGGTAAAGGGTACATAAGATTCGGCATTGCCGGATACAACACTCTTGCTTGTTAAAAAAAATCTTGTTCTTTTAATTGAATTTTATCAAAAGTATGTAAAATTGTTTTTAATTTTGTAGCTAATGTTTGTTATTAAAGCTATCATTCACATATCGCCCTTAATAAACAATTGTGTGACAATTTTGTCCAAAAAGTAAAAAAATAACAAATTTGAGTTAATACCCTCTTGCTGATCGAGTGCAATCTGCGAATAAAATCAATTTTTGTTTTTTCTTAGATTTTAATGAGTGAAGATTTTAATGAGCGTGTAAAGAAAAATCGGATTTTTCTTAGTATGCGTAGGTATTTAAAAAAAAAATCTACTGGCAACACTAACACTCACTGATAGTGGTGGTTCACACTCTTCAAGTTTAAGTCGTCAAGTCTTGAGTTTTTAGGAATGGGAGGAAAAGAAATGGCATTCTCTTCTCCCATCTCTCATAATTTTCAAAAGTGAAATAAGCACTGAAAGAAATTAAGGGGATACTTTTACTTCGATAAGTATTTACCCAATCTGTACAAATATATTAGTTTAAAATTAACAAAAAATTTTCAAAATAATTCTTATTTCGATCGCATTTAACTATTAAATACCCAACGTTAAAAATATATTAAACATAATTTAGTCAAAGTTACCATATTTTAGCCATTATTAACAAAAATATTGTCAATGTTGACCACCATATTTTGTTGACAGTGAAAGTATATTCCATAAATAGTTAATTTTTCGGCTCACATAATAATATCTTAAAAATTAATCTTACAACGTTTGAAAATAATTAAGCAATTCACAAAGTGTGCTATTGTGAATATCAGTTGTATTTGCTGAATTTTAAGAATGTCGCATTTATAAAATTTTATTAAATAGAACCAGTGTTGCCAAAACTTATTGAGGAAAAAATTCTAGATCTTGTTAAAAAAAAAGTTAAAAATGCTAAATAAATGCTAGAATACATCCTAAATAAATTAATATGAAAAATATAGACAGATCTTCATTAAAGTAAGAGCCAATAAATTATAAATAAATATTAAAAATATCACGAGAAATAAAAAATGCTAGGAATTTTTAAATAATGCTAGAAAATATGCTACATGCTAAATCAGTTTTTTTTGAGCTAAATCTAGCATTAAAAATGCTAAATTGCCAACACTTAATAGAACCAATATGACACAAATGAACACGTTGTAAACTTAAGATGTGTTGTATTTTGTAATAAATATGGTTGTAGCTATATTTTATTAAAACATTATATTATTTAATTCAACTATAGTTCAAGTTTCAAGGAAGATAAGCATTTTATTATTAAATAGAAACAAAATTCGTTTAATCGTGCAATAGTAATGTAAGACCCCTTTCCGACTCGGCAAGTTAGTTTCGCAAGTTACTTGCCGAGTACAACAAAGTCTGTACCAAATTTGTTTTCCTGTCCCCGACCTTAACGCTGACGTCTACAAACCAAGAGTTGCGCAAGAGACAGTAACTTGCCGAGTGTGAAAAAGGTCTTAAAAATAACAATAGTTTGTTTGTGGCCAATATGGGTACAAATTTAAAAGCTGTTGAAGCGGAGTATATTAAATGTGAACTGAAAAAAAATCTCTCCAAAACATTGGTGTGAGAAAAATGATACGAAGTAACAGCAAACAATTTGCGAACAGTGGAAAGAAACACGAAAAATGTATAATACAGATAGCAGTGAACTACACACTCCACCTCTGCCTTTCGATAACCACATTGTAAAAGGTGACTAAGCGATATGGTAAGCGAAACTTTTACGTTTGTCCCTTACAAACCTGCTTCGTTGGAAGCTCTATTTTTTATTTGGTAGTTACCCTACTCGAATTAAATGCATATTTTTTCATAATGTTTGTTTTCTTTAATATAATCAATTGTTCTATTAAGTGTATTCAAAACAAATGGAAAATAAAATAAGAAATATATGGGGCATTCACAAGGTAGTCATTAATTCATAAAGTAATTTCAAGAAAGATATGTGAGTGTTGTGTGCAACCCTCATATTTAAAATTTCTACTAAGTACTCATGAAAAAATATTAACACAGCATTAAAAGTCTTATTATTTTAGGATTTGTTTTGTAAAAAACACAACAATAATTTTTTTTTAATATTGTAAAATATTAGAATATTATGACAATATTAATTGTTAGCACACCTTGGGAATCCCCCAATAGTTTGACTAAATAACCTATTACTTTTATTTAACAAAAAAAAGCAGTGTACTTACGGTTTTTTGGTTTCATAATAACGCCTTAACTAACATAAGGAACCAAATTACTAATGTTTTTACATTTTTTTCGCGACCCCAGGACAACAAGGCTCCATTTGCATCCAAACTACATGTTATATTTCCTAAGATAGCGTTTTATTAAATCACATCCGCGCCGGTTTTCTAACAATGATTCCAAAATTTGCTTTCAAAAAAATAAATAGTTTAAATTTATAAAAAGTGCAGTTACGGCCTTTTGGAAATCAGGTGACGATGGATACTTACATACGTTTTATAATTGGGAGATTCACAAGGTGTGCTATTAAGTCATATCGTCATAATGTCCTAAATAATATTTTACAATTGTTTAAAAAAAATACTGTAGTGTTTCAAACAAAATAAAAATTGTAATGCTGTGTTCATTGATTCGTCATAACTGTACTGTGGAAATCTAAATTTTAAGCGGTTGCCCAAAACAGTAGAATATATTTCTTGTAATTATTTTAAGGCATATGACTTTACAACTTTATGACTACCTTGTGAATCCCCAAAATGTTTCTTTGAATATACTAGACGGGATTTTTATTAACTAAGCACTAACAAAGTGAATACGATTCCCATAAATAGGTTTGTTGACCCATATATTCTAACCCTACACTGTACCCTGTCTTTTCTAACCCGTAATAATGAGCTTTAAGCTTTTAACCCTGTAATCTTTTCCTTAAAATTCTATATTTTACTATTACGATATGTTTGAAAATTGCGAACATTGGATACTACAGCCGCAAAAATATCGATAAAAACTTGTCAAAATTTTCAAAAAAAATATATTTTTGTTAATTTTTAAAAAAATTAAAAGAAAAATTAATACTTAAATTTACAGGCTTAACAAAATTCGTTCCATGTTGTTCTGGATAATCTTTTACATAACTCGTTTGGCAAAATCATTTTGTTAATTTTCTATAAATATCTAATTTTGTATTGTATTTAAACTTTTTATTAACAAAATCAATTATGCAAAAGTTCTAAAAAAAAAATTCTCAAAAAACCCGAATTTTATTATGACATATGAATTATGGATGTAGTGTATGCATCGTAGGCACAACTTGGTATGATTCTAATTAAAAAGTTATTTAAAAAACTAAATTAAGAAACCCAACGTATAACAAAAAAAAAAAAAAATTAATGATAACAAATAATTAATGATGCTTTAAATATTAAACACATATAAAAGTTAGACGAATCACTTTAAAGAAAAAATTTATAAATAAATAAAAATCTATTGTTTTAACATTAAGGCGTTTAAAAGCAAACTTATGTAAAATTTTTTAGATTTTTATTTCTTATATATTTTGTCTTCTTCACAAAAACCGGATAGTGGTAAAATAAAAAAAAATTAAACATATGTTTGCTTCTTTTTATAAGATTTGAAATAAATTCGTTACCAATATTAACAAAAATTTATTAAACATAAGCCAACGAAAGAGAGCGAGTGAGAGATAAGAGATGCCGTGTTAAAGAACTTCTAATAATTTTATTTTAAAATTTAAGTTTTAAAATATTTTCAAAAGAATTTTACTATAAATAACAATATTGAATACTCCAATCGATATCATATTTCGTTTAGCAATCAAACGATAAACATCTTATCAAAATGGTAAGTTTAATAATATTCTTCAACATCTAAACAATCCTAAGCAATGTAAAAATATTTAAGATGATAATGTCGTCATAAATTAAACGAACCACTTTGTTGTATCTTTTAGAAATTCATCGTTTTTGGCTTGGCTTTGGTAGCCTGTGTAATGGCTGATGTATCTGAGTTGGGTTATGATTATCATGGTCCCGCTTCTGTAGAGCATCACGAAATAATTCATGAAGCACCCCAAAGCACTTACATTCCTCCCGCTCCAGTTCACCACCATGCCCCAGCTCCAGCTCCAGCACCAATTCACCATTCTGCTCCAGCTCCAGTTCACTACCATGCCCCAGCTCCAGCTCCAGCACCAATTCACCATTCTGCTCCAGCTCCAGTTCACCACCATGCCCCAGCTCCAGTTCATCACCCTGCTCCAGTAGCCCCTCAGAACACATACATTCCCCCAGCTGTACATGCCTCAGCTCCTGCTCCAGTTCACCACCACCAACCTGCTCAAGTGCATTATCAAGCCCCTGCCCCAGTCCACCATCCGGCTCCAATCCATCACCCCGCCCCTGCTCCCGCTCCAGTAGTTCCTCAGAACACTTACATTCCACCCGCTGTACATGCCCCAGCTCCAGTTCACCACCATCAACCTGCCCCAGCTCCAGTTCATATACCAGCTCCTGCTCCAGTTCACCACCATCAACCTGCCCCAGCTCCAGTTCATATACCAGCTCCTGCTCCAGTTCACTACCATCAACCTGCCCCAGCTCCAGTTCATATACCAGCTCCTGCTCCAGTTCACCACCATCAGCCTGCTCCCGTTCACCACCATCAACCTGCCCCAGTTGCTCCCCAAAACACCTACATTCCTCCATCTGCACCAGTCATTATTGAACCAACTGTTGAGCTCGGTAATGATGGCTACCGCTACAAGACAGTCCGTCGCGTTGCCTACCGTCACCGTTTCTAAGCTGGTGACTTAAAAAGAACTGATAAATTGGAATCGTTATAATTTTCCAACTGATGATTAAAATGACAAACTATAGTATTTTAATAAAACTAATAACAAAACTAAGAAACTTATTATGTGTAATATTATTTTAGAATCAAACTCTTGTTTGATTCTAATGAAGTTTCGAAATTTGCAAGGTAAACCTAAATTGTCTCTTGTTATTTGTTCTAACTTTACAAATTTCTCTCTATGGTGGTTAAAAGTAGAAACAAAGTCTTTTAAAATTTGTAGGTGCACGTAATTTGGACTGGGCAAAATGAAAGTCGACTGCGGCGTCAATGGCCCTAAAGTGGCCACTTTGTTTATATGAAACATCAAACACCATATAACTTTTCTATTTTTGATCCAAATTAAAAAGTCTTCTTACTGTTCAGAATCGTATGTTAATAAAAATAAATAAGTTATTTGACTTTGGAAATAAAAATATTTCAAACTACCTTTGGTCGGTTTTCATTCGTAACAGAAGCAATTTGTTCACGTTTTTATACCCTTCGCCGAAGGTAAAAACGTATTGACAAACTTATAAACTTATTATGTGAAAAATAATAAGGACAGTTGTATTCACCGTCTTTGGTGTTTACTAATTCATGTAAAATTAAAGAATTTTTGATAAAAGGTAGTAGTTTTGCAATGCTTGTAAAACATTAAGAAATCCCGTTACAATTTGTGGTTCTTTTCCTTTCGTTTTGATAACAGATTATTTTTTATGTAAGGTGCGCGATTTCTGCTGTGAATAATAATAAGGATAGTTTTTCGTTTTGGTAAAAATACAATAATAAAAATTAAATATACTTTTTTTTTTAAGTAAATGAGTAAAACAAATTCATAGCTTCACATTAATTGCTAAACAAATTGGAATTTTGTAAATTTTTATGCAAATATGAGTAGAAATACACATTGCGAAGACGCTACTCGAAATAACATTAAAAATGTAAGTAAAAGCGGACATTCGTACAGAAAAATTGCACAAATGCTCGGTATTTCAAAAACGATGGTCGAAAATGCTATTAAATGGATTCCCAAGGATGAAACCCGTGGTAGAAAACCAAAAATTACACCTACTATAAAGAGGAGTATCATTCAATGCGTAAAAAAAGATCCATTTATCACATCTAAACGAATAAAAAATGATTGAACATTGACGTTGACACATCAACAATTCGAAAAACTCTCATCGCTGAGGAATTTACAGCCCATAGTGCAAGAAAAGTGCCTTTGTTATCCAAAAAGAATATAAAACAAAGATTATAGTTTGCTAAAAAATCATATCAATTGGCCTAAAGAAAAATGGCGTAACATTCTGTGGTCCGATGAAACAAAAGTAAACTTGTTTTCTTCTGACAGAGGTGTCCACCATGTAAGAAGACCTATCCATCAAGAATTCAATCCAAAATATAATTTAAAGACAGTCAAACATGGTGGTGGTATCATCATGGTATGGGGGTCATTCTCTTATTATGGTATGGATCCTCTATATCGTATCCAGAATATAATGAAATCGGCTGATTACACTGAAATTTTGGAAAATACAATGCTGCCGTATGCCGAAGAAAATATGCCACTCAAATGGGTCTTCCAGCAGGATAATGACCCAAAGCATGCGGCAAAGTACACAAAGAAGTGGTTCCAGGACAACAAAATCATTGTTTTAGAATGGCCAGCACAGTCCCCTGATTTGAACCCAATAGAAAATTTGTGTAACGAAGTTAAAAGGGCAATCAGGGGAAGTGTCCATCAAATTGCGACGAGCTTTGTAATCTTATACAGGATGCGTGGAACTCAATACCGCTACATGTTTGTCAAAATTTGGTTGACTCAATGCCTAGAAGATGTGCAGCTTTTCAGGATAACAAAGGATCCGCAACAAAGTACTAATGTGGCACTAAGGCTTTTTGCAACAATATTCAATATAAATATCTATTTAGTTTTACTTAAGTTTGTTATAGCTTTAAAATTTCATGAAGTGTCCTTATTTTTTTTCACACGTTAAACTAAATAAATTCATTCAAAATCACAAAAGAATCAAAATATATTATAGGAATATCAAAAAATTTTGTTATTAGACTTTTTTTTACCGTTTAAGAAAAAAAAATCGTTTAAACAAGAAAGAATTTTTGATTTTTTATTCGGTTGTAAACATAATGTAAGTTTTGGTGGCCACTGTCCCTATTATTTTTCACATAACTGTATGTATTCTACTGATGTTATAAATTTTAAAGTTTGTATGTTTCGATGTTTGTTTAAGTTGTTTATCACTTCAAATTGACATGATAACAACTAGTGCTATTTTCAGACTTGGGGTTTTAAACACGTTTAAGCAAAATGTTGATTTATGAAGTGATTTAGTTGTAATCATGTTAATTTGAAGTGATTAACAAATCACGTAATCATCTCGATTTTAATGTTATTAAAACTTAATCACGTTCCAGTTGTTTAAACGTGTATATTAGTGTGTCCCAAAAAAAAAATTCTTTTTTTTATTTTCATTGGTGCTAACATTAATTTAAGAGCTTTTAGGGTAAAGTATATTTGAGATTTTTTTCAGATTTTCTGGAAAAGGTTTAGATGTCGCTCAAGTCGATTTTTTGGCAAAAATCGGGTGTGCGGCATTTTTCTAAGTTTTCTTCATAACATTGTCAAAATCCACGATTTTCTTCACTTTTAAGGAAAAAATATAAATGAAAAATATGCAAGCTTTATTTTGGTTTACAAAGACTATAAGTTTTTGCAATGCATTTGCTTATTCATGCACCCTACATTAACAATTTGCGTAATTTTTCCATAAATTTTGTAAACAACGCTTTATCACTTTTAAAATTTCTATGAAAATGAAACAAACCACAAATGCAGTTTGAAAGATAAATTTGTTCTACATAATTTAGAATTTTTGAATTTGCTCTTACCGCTTCTGAGTTATACCGGTTTTTAGCTTCGTAAGCAATAAATTCTTAAAATCAGTTTCAGAAGTAGTGGCATTGATGCAAGAAAACCCAACTTCGATTAACGAATTTGTTAGAAATTTGTACTATTGAGCAAATCAATTAACATATTTGTAAGTTTGAGCTTTTTATGCTGTTCAGTTTTAATCAATAGGTTTAATTGAAATGTGACCACCAGCAAAAAGGACTGTATAAAACTTAAACACAAATCCAAATATTTTTTTTATTAACACAGTTAATTAAAACAATTAAAAATTTGTTTGAAGCTGTAAAATATTTTGAATTTTTTTGTGTATGTTTTCATATTTGCAAATATACACACAAACGTTATAAATTTTGTTTTTAATTAAGGCAAATTAATTGGAACAATTAAAAAAAATTGTTTCAAATAGCATTATTGAATTAATTGTAAAAAATTTTGTGAAAATTTTTTCTGTGAATACGTTGAACTTTTGTTGTACATACTTTTTAATTAGAACAATTCTTTACAGAAATATTTTTTGATCCAAATAATAAATGTATGCAATTCCATGCACTATTTTAAAAAATTAAAATTAAAACACACGAATCCTTTTGGATTCATGGCTCTTAAGGTACCCATACATTTGCAACATTATTGCGTACTTTGTTGCTGTTGTTATTGTCGATTTGCTCCACCTTATGCAATTGGCAATATAAAAATCAAATGTAATACGCAATTTGTTATTGAACACATGAAAAAGTCAAAAAAGCGACACACACTATGCGTTTTGTAAAAAATTGTCAAAACCCTAGAGGGAAGCAAACTGACACCAAAGTAGTCCCGTGATAGGTCTTTGGTGATAGAGACCGGTTCTAGTTCAAACACTTTATATGAATAAGACCTATTATTTTTACATGGGGTTGTCATTGGAGGGGGTCAATTGACACCCTTTGACCAGTGACAGATCTATTCTCAATGAACGTTCTTAGTGTCAGTAGTATTATTTCAATAAAACAAGTCCTAGAAATAAATTCAATAACCAAATTTTAGAAAGTACCAAAAAAATATAACACAGCACCGTTAAAGACTGTACTGTAATTCATTACTTTTTCTACCTTTTTGTTCTTCATAAACCAGTTAAGGGATTGGTTTCACTTTCACTGGTCATGAGTACTTTCATTTTGTACTTGTTCTATTTTCACAAATCCCAGGACCAGTCTGTTGATCCAATTGACACAAATTTCCCGCAGGGTACATAAAAAACATTTCGTTTAGCGCAATATAAATCAAATGACTTTTGATTGTATCCAATATATTGTGCCACCTACTAATATGATATACACCCAGGCAAATTAACTCTACAGCATTCAGTATTGATCAATAATATTGCAAATGTGTGGGTATTTCTAGGAAACCCTTTTCAAAAGTAGTTGTGGGGGGTATAAAAAAGTGTAAGTGAAAATGAACTAATTAAATTATACAATCAGTTTTAGAACAACAACAAGATGTTTGTTTAAATATTTAAAAATGTTAACAAACATTCTCCACACTTTTAACCTATTTTTGTGATACCATTTGTGTGGATTATTTGGTCCTTAATAAAACTTGAAAACACATTTAACGTGTATATGTCAAGTTGCAAAAATCTTGTTTTACGAATTTTGCAACATAAAAAAATCGTTATTTTACCTTTAAAAAAAAAACACACCCACACACAAATTTTGCTACCTTTTAACATAAAATATGTTTTTTTATAATTTTGATTAAACGTTGAATTTGTGGACGATAAATAAATATCTCTTAGAGAAATTGCTTCGATTTGTTATGACAGTCACAATAGTTGCAAAATATTCCGCAAACATTTTTATAAATCTGTTTTTAGTGGTACATTCGAAGTTGTTTTCGAAAACCTGATAGTGGCAATAAAAACTTTATTTAAAAAACAAATTAATAGAAATTAAATTTAAGAGGAAATGAGAGAAAAGAATTGCGATATAGATGAAGAACTTCCGTTAATTTGATTTTTAAATTTAAATATTCAAAGAATTTTTAGTATAAATAACGATATCTAGATCGTCAAACTAAAACACATTTTGTTTAACAATCAAACCATCAATAACTAATCAAAATGGTAAGTTTTCTAATATTCCTTAACATTCAAATATACATTAATAATATGATTTGCATAAATTTATTGGTGAAGATGATGACATTTATCGAACTTTTTTCTTTTTCATATTTTAGAAATCCATTGTTCTTAGCTTGGCTTTGGTAGCATGTGCTATGGCTAATGTATCTGAATTGGGTTATGTTTATTCTGCTTCCGGTCCCGTAGCACATCCCCATCATTATGAACATCATGAACAGCACGAAATTATTGCCGACGTTCCTCGAGTTCCTGGCTCAGCTCCTGCTTTAGTTTATCACCCTGCTCCTGTATACAACCCCGCCCCTGTGCAGCACTATGTCCCAGCATCAGTTCATTACCATGAAACCGCTCCTGGTCCAGTTCATGGACCAGCTTCCCTTCCTGTTGCTCCCCAAAACATTTACACATCCCCTGCTCAAGGTGGTTACCGTTATATGACTGTCCGTCGCATCGTCCACCGTCGCCGTTTCTAAGACAGAGATTAGGCTTGTTAAAAAAAGGTTCCTAACTATTATAGTATTTAAATAAATCTATTTAGAAAAGTAAAACAACTGTAAATGTTTTTTTTTTTTTAAATTTATAGAACAAATTTCAAACGATTCTTCCAATGAATGTTTACCACAAAGAAGATTAACAAAAATGGAAACTGTATCAAAACAAGTTCCATACGTGTGAAGTTACAACAACAAAGTAAACACATTTCTTTCCAGTGATTTAGTCATTTCTGGCACTTTTGAATGTTTGTTAGCCTTGTGATTATTTTTAATCTACATTGTTAGGCCCTTTCAGTTAAAAATTCAACTAACAAGTTAAAACCGTTCAATACATTTTTTATACTAACACCACAATCGTGGAGAGGGCATTTGTGATGATGTTTGCAGCACCTTTAGTATAACGATCGACTCAGAATCACTTTCTAAATCGATCTAACAATGTCCATCCGGCCCATATTAGACCGAAATAGTTTTATAAGACATAATACACAGAAAAAATTAAAAGTTGTTTCTAATCATCAAATTCATAGAAACAAGCAAACAATTTGTTGATTTTGCACCCATTATCAAAATGATTATACATTATAAAATCACCAAAAACTTTGCTGTTCCAAACAATGTGTTGATTTGACTAAATATAGCTGAGGTTTTGACCATTCCCAACAACAATTCTTCAAGTTAAAGTTATTTTATTTTAAACGAAAAAATCAATTAAGATTTGTTGCTATTAAATTAATATTTTTTAATTCAAAATTTATTTCAAAACAACTAAAAAGTTAATTAAATTCAAATTATACCATTTATTTTCTTTCAGCAAAAAAAAATAATTGATTCAATTATCGCATTAATTAAATTGAAATAATATTTAAAAAAAAAATTGATTATTGATAAAAAAAAAACTACTGATAGTTTGTACTGTGTATTTCCTTATAAATGTCGGTATAAATATAAAAATTGGTGGCAATAACTTTTACGATAAAAAATTTGAAAATCCGTCAATCTTTTGAAGTTCTTTTTAAACGCCGTCTAGACTATCCTGACTTGACTATGTTCAAACAACAAACAATTTCTTGTGAACACATTAATGTGTATAGTGCTTTTGTCTTTGTTTTGTTCCTGTTCGAACATCGTTGCTCAAAAATTTGTACGCACAACGACATCTAAGCACTGCCGTTTGCCATATAAATAAACACCGTTTTGATTGTTATTGTTACTTATGCCCGTAATTTCAACAAATAGATATCTAGCTGTGTATAGGTATCTATGATTTTCATAATTTTTAAACGTATTTCTAACCTATAGGTTAAAGTGTAATGTATTTTACAACACCGACTTTCGTTAGTTAATTCACGTAGGTAAAATTAACGTTGAAATTAGCAAAATAGTGGTACCGGATCGGTAAAGATAACTGTAAGGTACGAACACGACTAGATATCTGTTTGTAAAAATTACGGGCATTAGTGCCGGTTTAAACATGTCAAGTTTTACTCGTCGAGTCTTGAGCTTTTAGGAGAGAAGGGAAAAGAGAATGTAATTTCTTTTCTCCTAAAAACTCAAGACTTGACGAGTCAAACTTGACGTGTGTGAACCGGCACTTATGCTGTGTTTATACGGTGATATTATGTGCCGGTTCACACATGTCAAGTTTGACTTGTCAAGTCTTGAACTTTAAGGAGAAAAGAAATGGCTCAAGACTCGACGAGTCAAACTTGAGTTGTGTGAACCGGCACTAACCACTTGTTTCGCTCTAGATTGCCAAACATGCTGTTCATACGGCTCATTCTTGTTTAATTTTGACATTTCTCTTGTGTTGTTAGTGTAATTTTATTTCAAATAGATAAAAAAAAGGAAGTCAAAATTAAAAATGTATTATTAAATACTTTAGTTACACACAAAAAAAATCATAGGTAAAATTACCTTAATATATGGTATAAAATTAACTAAGCGCAAGGGTAGCATGGCAGTATCTAAGTTTCTTAGCTAATAAAACTATTAACTTAGGTAATTTCTATGTTCGAAAAAGTATCTAATTATTTTGTTAAAATTACTTAAAAACTTTGAAAATTTACCAATGATAGCAAAGTTATTTTATATTTTTATTTTTGGAAAATTATCTAAGTTTAATTTTGTACCATAGATTTTAGGTAAATTTACTATATACTTTTTTTGGTTACATACTTTAAATAAAATTAATTTAATTTCATTGTAATATTTTATTTATTTTCATCAAACGGGGAAAGTATAAAAGATAAAAGATAAAATTTACACACAAAATAAACTCATAGCAAACAATTCTGCATCATTAACTCCAAAATATCATTTTTTGGATGAGCGATATATTTTTAAAACCTATGGGAATTTTGTTGTACAAAGTTCAGTGGAGATATTATGTTTATAATATACTCACATAAATACGTTATATCTTTATACTCTATCGAATAGTTTTTAATTTATTTTAAATTGAAAAATTTTAAATTGAAATTTAAATTTGAACTTTTTTCACAAACAAATTTCCAATTGAAAGAAAAAATCAAATAAACCTACATACATACATATATTAAAAAATTCGAAGAAGATACCTAACCCAATTAGTAATAATAACAAAAATTTTAGGCAAAACTCTTTTTATAAATTACCAATTATCTTAGACAACTAAACTTAGTTTTTTGTTTTTATATAAAAATAAATTACCTATGTACGCATTTGTAAAATACCCTAGATTATTTTTTTGTGTGTAATATTATTATATTATAATTATCACTTTTTTTATTTAACATGAGTTTTTATTTTGTTTTTTCTTTGTCAGAAAAACTAGCGACAATTGTTATTAAAATTGGAGGTGATACTACTTTTTTCCTGTTTCGCTCTCAAAATTTTGTATGGAAAAACATGTAGTTTCAATAATGTTTGAGACGAGAAACATGATTGGGAGAGCGAAACACGAATACTGCTTTCCGTGTGAACATGGCCATACGTTTTCCCACATCAAAGAACATGAAAAATCGTGCGTCGCGCCGCGTGCGTAATTCTTATTCCTGCACATTCCCCTGGTAATATTTTGTTCTTGAACACATAACAATGAATTACAACGATTTTATTGTTATTGTTTTACTTTTTTCCGTCACTTTAATTTTAACTAATTAAATGCGAATAATACTACATTTTTGACAAATTGTTTGATAATTTCACTTGTAAAAAAAACTAATTAAAACAATTTTCTTAATCAGTCTGTAAACAACGTCTCAAAAGTAAGAAAAAAATGAAATTTAAAAATGAAAAGTTGATAAATTTCATACTTACTTGCATCTATTAGAAAACAATAGAATATTATTAAGATTATCTAAAAAAAAAAAGAAAACAGAAGCAACGGATATACAGAACATTGAATTATTTCGGTATGTGTTTTTAAGATAAAAATCTGATGTGGCGCTTTATAAACATTTTCTTTTCTTACTTTGTTGCTCATTTTGTGTTTCGTAAAACTTAACAAACATTGGTCATTTTTAGCTTAATCATTATTAATCATTTGAAAATTCAAATTCATAGATTTTTTACAAGAATTTCCACGTTTAATTGTTACGCTATCATCAGCCGCTTAAGAGATCAATTTAAAAGCAGTTTTTTTTTGGCTTGGATTTTTTGCTGTTCTTTGAATGAAGAATTTATGTTTCGTTTAAGCCGATAACTATTTATTAAAGCCGGAGATTGCACATAGAAACAAGATATTTAACAAGCAATTATTGTTTTTGGTAAGTGATACACTTGTGACTTGGATAACGGAGAAATTTTTTTTTACCAACTACATACTTAAACGAAATGCATAGAAACTTGTGTCTTCGCATTGTTATTAACCTTAGATAACTAAGAGTTCTTTACAGTAGGTAAAAAAAATCATCCAATAAAACGTCGGCTTAATATGCAAACCTGCTAACTCCTTTTCAGCACATTTTACATGAGAGACAAAAAACTAAATATATCTTTGAATTAAGGCAAAAAGGTCTTAGTCAGAAGCTATACTTTTTCGTAATGTTAAATAGAAAACAAGTAAGAAAGTATAGTAAGTCAAGCCCCCCTATATGATGGCTTTCCAAAAACATGTTCTCTGATAATTGCGGAAACTTTCTGGGAGCCAGTCTTTAACTACTCATAATGTATTCTTAAAAAACACTGAGAAAGCACTCGTAGAAAAATATAGTGCTCATGGATTTTCCTGGTCATTTATCCCAACTTATGCACCCCACATCTGTGGCCTCTGAGAGGCTGCCGTAAAAAGCATGAAATCGCATCTTGAAAATGTAGCTAGCAACCTCAATTTCACGCACGTGGAATTTGCAACAATGCTTATCAGAATTGAGGCTGTATTAAATGACCCCATTGACCGAAACCCCATCCGACTACTTCCCATGACTCCAGGTCAGCTCTTGAGAGGCGCACTAATCGTAGCTCCCCCTGAAGCATCTGAAGAAACACCGTTAGAAAGCGTGAGTTTAATGAAACGCTTGGATTGTCGGAAAGTCTTACAACATATATTTGCACGTCGTTGGAAAAACGAATATACATATAACGAAGAGTCAAATGGAAAGCAGAACAACACAACATTCAACCAAACGACTTTTTTATAACGTAGAGGTTAAAACACACCCTTACACGATCTATTGCTACCACATTTCCATTTAAACGATGAAATTACACGCAAGTCTTCTCATAAAAAGTTGTAGTAGTAGCTGAAACTGAAAAATGCTCTGTAGCGCAACAAAGCTAAACATTTTGAATTTTGCGCCTCCATCGACTACTACAACTACGAATTCTGTTGACTCCATTTTGAAACTGCCGTTTTTAATTTTTGACAGCTTGCATCGCTATTCGTAACGTTGTACTACAGCGACTGTTTTGTTCCCTACTTGATCCACCTGATTTTAAATTAGGGGGATTTCATGTCAAGTTACCCAATTTTAAAATTAATGCCTTTCGATTTGGACCAAGGTTAGTCCTATTGGATAGTAGCTTAGATACAAATTTCAACAAGATCGGTCAAAAACTTTTTCGGATTTAGAGGGGGTCAAAGTTTGACATTTTGGCCATACAGGTGTTCTTTCCCATCCATGTAACTTATTACCTTACACAGAAAAAATTATTGCCGAATTAATTTCAAACAAACGCTTGTTTGAAATTTTTTTTTTTCTAAAAATTTTTTTACTGATTCAATTAATATTTTTGTTTGATTTTTATTTAACCAACAAAAATGTTGACAACTATTCAATAATATAATATACGCGCTATTGGTGTCAAGTTTTCATAATTTTGTATGAAATATTTAACGCTCTTTGATGTTGTCGTTTTTTGCATTTTTTTATTTGATCGTAAGCAACACTTCTTTATGGGAAATATAAGAACAACAACACAAAACACATACAGTCTATTTTTGGACCCTTTAAAATGTACAAAAAGAAGAAAGATGATAAAATAGCGTGACAAGGTGTGTAGCAAAAAAAACAAAAACAATAGTAGTTACCCAGCAAATAAAATTGGACCACCTGACCCATTTTGATAAAATGGACTACTCCATGGACTGGTCCGATGTAATGCAAGCATGGACCATGTCATTGTTAAAAAGTGTTTGTAGTGAGACGACATGTCTTCGTTTTTTAACGACGTGCTTTCGTTTTTAAACGACTTCAAAACTAATCCTCTTGAGTATACCATGGAGTAGTTTTAAAACTACTCCTTAGTGGTCCAAAGGTGGGTTATATACCATGGAGTAGTTTTAAAACTACTCCTTAGTGGTCCAAAGGTGGGTTATATGATCCTCTCCTAGGACATCGTAATGTTAAATAGACCAGGTTTTTTCCATACGTTTGGGTTACTTTTGGACTAGTCCTGGTCCTTTGTGTACTACTCTTTACACGCGTGTTTGGACTGGTCCTATTATTTGCAGGGTATAAGCCAGTGATGTCAATTATGATTGTGTTGGTGAGATTACTCTTATCTCTTACATGCCCAGCGGGCGAAATATGCGGTTGCGAGGCCTATTGCGAGGCCTTATTAAAGACCTTTTCTAAGGGTCAGCTATGTTCGATTAAATTGTTGGGAATCAGGTAAGGTATTAAAACTTACAAAACATTTTCATGAAAGGGCGATGCAAACACCAGGGCCAGCATTATGCGAGGAAATATAGTTCATGCTTTCCATTCATTTTTCATCAGACCATTTAAAGTTAACTTACATTTATTGCTATGAAGACTTAAAAGGAATAAATAATAATACAATTATCGAAAAATGTTGAGTTATGGACAGACACAATCAGTTATTATTTAAATAAATTTAATTTGGAACCTCAGAAACTTTGCTTATTTTTTGGAAAAATTGCGCAGTTCACAATATTTGAAGTCTTTTTACAACCTAATACAATTCATTCCAATATTTTTCGTTTTTTGCTCACATACCTTTGCGAATTCTAACAATGAAAATTCATTTGCTCATACTAATGCAAATATTAAGTTTAAAAATATTCTGTAAGTATTTACCACCATTATAAAAAGAGAAGATTTTACTAGCCTATAATAAATACTTTTATTTACCAATAATATCTTCTAAATTTATCACTTATAAATTTTGAGGCAAGCATGGACTGATGAATTATGCAATGGAAAGCATGTACATCAATTCCATTTTGCTTAAGCTGTCCTACGAAACCTTCATACTTCCCGGCCATAACGTTTGCACCATCCGTGCAAACTCCTGCTAATTTTGAAGCTTGTGTAACAGATATCAGGTTTTCAAAGACTACGTCGTATAATACCTTACCTGTTACATTACCGTAAAACGTTTCAAGTGAGTACATAGTTTCAAAAACATTGTACTCACTATCTATGCATCGAACACAAATGACCAATTGGCAAAGATCATTAATGTCGGTGCTTTCGTCGAGGAAAAAGAAAAATATTCACAATTTTTTTACTTTTCCCTAATCACAGATTTTATATGTGCAGCTAAAATTGATGTGCGCTTGACGACACTATTTTGGCTCATGGGAAGCGTTTTTATTACGCTGCAATCGATTTTCAGTTTTTCCAAAACTGCATTGAAAAGCTTTTTTATAAATGCCCCATCGGAAAATGGTCTTCCCTGTTTTACTATTTCCAAAGTTAGTAAATTTGATATTTCTATTTTTAACTCTTCTATCCTATCTTCATGCTCTTCTTCTTGTGATACCCAACTTTTCAATCTATCCAAATAAACCTTTTTTTAATCTTATATTGGTTTTCCCTTTCTTTTACTTCATATTGTTTAATATCATTATGGAAGTGATCATAATGCCTTTTCAAAGTATACAATCTCTTAAGTTCAAATGTTTTAAAACATAAGAGACATTGAAAATAATTAAATGCATTTTTTATCATAAAATATTTTTTATATGGCATCATTTATCTTTTTTTTAATAAACTCATCCGCTTGCACGTCCGTTATCGCTGTCTACAAGACTATTAAATGAAATTACATAGAAATGGATTTCCCTGGTCTATTTATTCAAAAATAAAATGAATTACATGAGAATTATAACGTGAAAAAGTTATTTTAGTAAAAAGTTAGGGTATTCATAGTGGTAAGTAAAAAAGAAAGGGTATTCACGGTGTTGGGTTACTCATACTTCAAACATCTGTGCATACATTTTAATTCTAGCTAATGGTATATCATAACTTTTTACAAAATACCAAATGCGCACCTGAGTTTGCCTGCAAAAATGTATAAAGTCATTATAACAGGTCAAAGTTACGTTAAATAAATACCATAAAGTAGTAAGGTTTACTCTTTAGACTCGGTCATATAATTGTAGCATAAAAAAGTAAGCAATAAAAATAGTGCGAAACAATAAAGTTTCATTAATACATCAATAAAACACATCTTCTTACCCAAAAATTTTACCTGCTGTCACATTTGCTTTTATGTGTATAGGTTTATACATAAATTGTAGCAAAACAAGACTTTTTTTACTTGTTTTTTAAATATTTTTACCTACTTAAGAAAAGAGTTTTCAAAAAAAACCCACCGACGCGATTGGTACAGAAACAAAAATATTTTTACAATCACAAAATACCAACAAATTCTTGTGGCTTTTTCTTTTCTTAATAATTTCTGCATTTAGGTACGTCTTTTTAACGAAAGAAAAAGGGACCCTGTTACAGGCATCAACGAATTTTTTTCACGAACAAAACACATATCGTTAGCTTAAATGCAAAACAATTATTTTGAAAATTTGAAATTTTTGTTGATTAGGATTCACTTTACATATATATTTTTATAAAATTTTAAAATTCTATCTTAAAAAATAACCACAATTGCACAATTGTGCAAAGCAATGGAAATCCCTGTTTTAAAATCATTGTACAATGTCAAAAACAGAAATAAAACAAAACAAAAACATAGATAATAAATAAAATAAAAAAGATAATAAAACAAAAAAAAAGATGTACCTACATACAGTTATTGTATATTTATTTATATACATAAATATATTTAGAGGCCTCAAAACAGGCCTTGCAATATTTGCGATATTTCCCGCTGAATGAGAGTGTTTCTCAGTAAACAATTATATTTTACGCTCGCAAAATAAAAGAGCGTAAGCGTACATGTGAATTAATTTGCACAATTGTGCAAGGCGCTGACATCCCTGTTATAAGCCGATTTAGAAAGAGTTAATCAGTATACTTAGGGCTAAAAAATCAGAGCAAGTTAAACTCTCTTTTTGGTTTAAAATGTGTTAAAATCCGCAAATCTATAAATCACTAAACATATAAACCATCTTTAAACGCATAAAATTGGGCGTTTAAACTGCCAATGCAGACCATATGAATTTAATAAGATTTATCGTAGTGCTGCCACATGATATTTTTTAACAACACACAATTCATGGGACACTGATTTATGCTATGTTCATGCGACGATAGAAACCACTGGTTTCGCTCTTTGAAACTATATTGCCAAACATACGATTTATTCCTGTTTCATTTTGACATTTTTTTTTGTGTTGTAAGTGTGATTTTTTTTAAATAGATAAAAACGTAAATAAAACTTAAGAATATATTATTTAATACTTTTATTAATATTAAGGTATTATAATTATCACTTTATTTTATTAAAAATCAATTTTTATTTTGTTTTTTTCTTTGTTTTAATATTTTTTGAGAGCTAGTTCAGATAAACTTACGATAACTGTTATCAAAATTGGAGATGATAGTACATTTTTCCTGTTTCGCAGCCTGTTTCAAAATGAAACGACCTGTTTCGCTCTCAAAATGTTGTATGGGAAAACAAGTCGTTTCAATCATGTTTGGGGCGCGAAACAGGAATAAGAGAGCGAAACACGAATATTGCTGTCCGTGTGAACATGGTATTATAGTTGTTGAGTTTAAACTACATATCAGTTCAAGATAAGTTCAACTAAACCAGCGTTTAAACCATCAGTGATTTATTAGTTATTAAAGAGGTGGGTCTTAAACCAATATTTTTGTGTGTTAACTTTCACCAACGCATATTACCCTATCTCCTTATGGTGGTGTAGGATTAAAAAATCATAACCGGATCGTAAAATAAAACTGATCGTGAAATTCTATTATAACATTTTCTATTCAATAACATTTTAAACTTAATTTGTTTAAGATGACTTGCGGCGATTTCTTTTCTGAGCAAAATGTGTTACATTAAATACATGTTACACTTTTTAATGTTACCTTTAATCACTTGAAGTGTTACATGTTGTACAACTTCAAACGAACAAAATAAGTTGCTTTAATTTAAAACTCTTATGGTTTTGACAGCATGAATTACGTGCAAAAACTTAAAAACGATAATAATCTACATACATAATTATACTTACTCAGGTATCCATTTCAATAATAATCTTTTTATTTTGTGTTGAAGCAATATTTTCTCGAAATTATGAGCGGTATGTATCATGATAAATCAAATAAAACCTTGATTGTACAAACAAACAAAGTAGTTGCTCAGTTATATGAATGAACACCTTCAATAAAAGTGAGGGCAAAACATGCAAAATGTTAATATGCTTTTCATGCAACATATTCGCAAAAAACATTGGAATATTTTCACAAAGCTGTTTTTTGTTGTACAAAGGAACACAAAAATGTCGAACATGTAACATGCATATATGCAACATATATCTCAGAAACAAAATTGCCGTTATAAATTTGTTGTTAGTTAAATGAATTAAAAGATTTAAAGTTCGTTTCCACTTATGTACATGTTTTGGGCCAACAAACTAGTTTTGAAGCAAAACAAGTGTTATGCTACTTGTTTACCCATACATTTTTCATGTTCGAAAAATTCAAACAAAAACTAGTTTTGCTCCAAGGCATGTTGAAAATCATGAATACAACATTAGTGGTGATGGACAATTTCGAAAAAATTTACAAATTTACCAAAAATTTATGCAACTCTCCAGGTGATTTATTTGTTTGCAGCGTAAAAATAATAAAATAATATAATAAAAAGGTAGTAAATAATATGTTTCTATATACGTGCATATATGTATATCTGTGTATTAAAAAACAAACAAGGAAATTTCATGTTAAAGAAAAATATTTTTTTTGTTTACAACATAAATGTCAAATTGGTTTTGAAAATTCGAAAACCAAAACCAGTTTCACCCTGCCTTTATACATGCAAGTAATTATGTACTTGCAAGTAGGCTATACGTATTAACATCGAAATAGTCGAATGTCATACAAGTTCCTTCTAAATCAGAGCAGTGATGTTAACTTTTATTTTTTCATTACCTTACGGCTCTTTAAAAATTACCGTTTTTGAGAAGAAATTACCGTACGCAAAGATTTTTAATCAAAACATTAATGTGCTGTTTCCAAATCACAGGCGATTGAATGTTACATTTGTTGACAGCTCATTAGAGCATTAATTTAAATTTTAAATGTGTTTTAAGAAAAATTTGAATGTAAATTTTTGTCTTAAAATACGTTTTTAACCAAAATGATAGTATTTTTTATGAAAAAGGTAGTAAAAATTTTGAATTTGATTCGTACTTAAAATAAACCGAAAATTATAGATAAATTTATAATATTGCGGCCATTTCATATGTTTAAGAATTGTTGATTTTTACAAACAAAAAGTTAAATATAAAATTAATAATATACAATGGTAATTTAATATTTCTTATTTTGCACTTATCGGTGTCACGAAAACATTTATAGAAACATAGTGTTGTTAATTTTTTTGTTATAATATTTATCTATGTATTTTTAAATTGAAAATCACCTCTCAAATGTTAAAACTTTAAACCCTACATATGGAAGTACGTATATTTATACCAAAAATCCAAATTTCTTTAAATTACCGTATTTTAAATAAAATTACCTTGCTACCTTTAGCGGCCCAAAATTACCCTAAAAAAGGGTAATTACCGTACGGTTAACATCACTGAATCAGAGTTACCAAGTGCGAAACAGAGCTTCATTTCTAAATAAACATTTGGCATTAATAATTATTATTTCTTTTTCAAATTAGATTGATGTTTAAAAATTCAACTATTTGTCTTCTTTATGTATATATGCAAAAACAATCAAGAAATGTGTTTAAATATGCTTTAAAAAAGTTAAATCTATAATTATTATTTCCGCAATCAAGTAAATTTGGTAACACTTTTTATGTTTTTGACATTAACTTGCTGCAAGTTTCAAAATATCACTGTCTTCAGAAATTACTTGCAAGTTCAGCTGCAAGTTGTCTGCAATAGGAATGGGAAAAAATATCGATATATCAAAATATCGATATTTAAAAAAAATATAATCGATATATATCGCCGATATTTTAAATACCGATATATCGATGTATCGATATTGAAATACGACTATCGAATTCGATATTTTTTAAAGTCAGTCTTCATTAAGAACTCAATATTTTAGCCGTTTTTCAAACAATATGTTTTTTAAGAATTGGAATCATTGCCTGCATCATATGTTTTTTTTAAACAAATATGAAGATCTAAAATAATTGGCATTTATAAGAAGCAGTGCCGGATACAAGAAGCAGATTGTCTGGAGTGCACATTAAACAGAGAGTGCTCCTGATGTCCATATCTGATGATTACTGGTTTGACTAAAACCAGTTATTACTTTTGGGGTGCAATTCAAATTTTAAGGAAAGTTGGTACTTCCATGACTTATTTACTTCCATTTAAATTTTTCGTAATTTATTTTTTTTTCTTATGGTTTTTTTTTGTATTCTTCCCTTTTGTTTTTGTTATAATTGAATTTTTTGTTTTGATTAAATTTTTTTAATTTTAAATAAAATGAAATAATAAAAAGTAACAATGTAATTACAAATACATATAATTAATTTGTTCATACATATGTTTGTACAAAGGTTTGGTAATAGTTTCAGCAAAATACGTTCGATACATCGATATATCGATATTTTTGAAATAATAAATATCGATACTCTAAAAAAATATCGATTCGATATATATCGATATATTTTTTCAACTTGCCCATCCCTAGTCTGCAAGTACGAAAAATGTGATGGTGTAAGTAAAAAAGTGCGGGTGTAACCTGTGTAAAGACCAGGTTACATAATGGAAACACTTTGACACGTTTTGTTCAAAACAAGTTGTTTTGCTCATAGTGAATTTTTTTTTTTGCTTTGATAGAAAACACTTAATTACTTGCACCAGAAATCTTGTTTTATGTAAACTGTTATACCTATGCAAGTTTAAACTTCGAAACTTGAACTGGCTAGCTTTATTAAGGATATTTACAATTTTCGTTTTAGTTTTAAACTGTAAATTAAAAGATAAGTTAAAAAAAATGACTTGTTAATGACATTCTTTTTAGTAAAATCCTGGTAAAAGTTCTTTTAAAATAAACTGTCCTAAAAGGTTTTTATCTATATCAATCTTTCATTCAGCTTTAAAAGTTGTTCCATTCTTACTGCGTTAATCGAGTATCAGATGTACTTCAACAGCAATTTGTTATATGAACATTGTATTTAGCTTGAAATTGAACTTTATTAAAGACTAACTGAAACAAAACTTTTGGCACAATAACAAAAAACTACAAAAGTAAATATGTACGAGAAGTTTTAAAAAGAAACCAAAAAAAAATTAAGTAGACAACAATAGAAACAGAAAACACTAATAAAGAAATCTAAATAATAATAATAAAAAAAAAATTATACAGTAGCCAGTATCTTGATAAAGTGTTAGAATTGTTTAATTTATGCTTCAGTAAATTCTGTAGGCTACAAAAATATAACAACTTCATAAAACATTGAAAATGTTTGGCTATTCTGCCACTATTATTCACTCAAAATTTTCATTAAAAAATTAATTTGCTACTTTTTGTTGCTTTTTAACAATTTGTTCTTTTAAACGTTTTAAAGTTTTATTAAATCATTATTTTTTTTTTTTCTTAAATAAACTTCAAAACTATATTTATTTTAAATCACTCACCCACGTGGTCCTGCCGAATATGTTGTTTCCTCTAATTTACCAGTGGCTGGATTTCGCGAACCATAACGACCTCGCACTATGTTGTCTGGAGTACCACTTGCACTATGATAATAGCCTCCAAAGTCATCATTATGATGTCTGTAATAAAAATTCATATAAATTTATTTAAAAATTGTATTATTGGTTGAATAATATATTTTGTTGGTAATTTATTAGCCTTAAGCAGTGCTTCCGGAATTATTGGGGCAGAATACGTTTGTGCGAAAAATATTAAAGAAATTTTTTTCGACTTTGGAATAAATTACCGATTATCGAGACAGCAGACACAAGCTCTCCACTTCGCATTCCATACTCATATATTTTTTATACAGGTTGTCATTGGGAGCAAGGCCTTCCACACTCCCTTCTTCTTACAGTAATTATAAAAGGCTTTCAAAATAAGCTCTTTTGTTAGCCCTTCTGATGCATGTCTTTAAGAACGCCTTTTAATAAAGGACTGTTAAAAGGCATTACAAAGGTGTACTGAAAAAAGGGCTTCTATTTAAGTACTCTATGAATACATACAAAAGAAGTACATATTGAATA
Source organism: Pollenia labialis (assembly GCA_949318255.1). NCBI lineage: Eukaryota > Metazoa > Arthropoda > Insecta > Diptera > Polleniidae > Pollenia > Pollenia labialis. The sequence continues at coordinate 136,526,053 of OX439140.1, forward strand.
CCTATAAAAAAAAGGTTTTTTAAAAGGACTTCTGAAAATTTTAGTTTTACATGCATAGACATTTAGTATACATATGTATGTACATACATACAATTTCAATGGTAAGAATGCAAAATAGGAATTAAAAGGAAAGAACTACCGATTGAAAATGTCCTAGTTGGATTAAATTTATGTTTAAAATGAATTTTTTAAAAGTTCACAGAAAAATTATTTTTAAAATTTATAATAAAAAATTCCAAGATTCCTTTATATAAAACATTTATAATTTGTCAAGTAGATTTTTAAACTGTTCTCCAACATTTTTAGAAAAAGATTTTATATTCATTTTTATGCGTGATGTTATTCTAAAAAATAAGCTTTACATAGGGAAAATAATTGCAAGCGTTTAACATTTCTGAAACAATTGATTTAAAAAAAAATACTATTGATCACAAAATGAGCGAATTTTTTAATTTAAGAACTTATTGAAGGAATAACGAGCGTTTTAAATGTTTCTATAAAAAATTGATTGTTGATTAAAAATTTGAGTGGTGGAAAAAAACTAATTGTTCCGTTTGGAAGTTACAAGCAAATGTAAAATAAATTACCAAATAACAACTTTACCCAAAAATATGTTTGATCACAAGACAGGCTTTAATTTTCGATCAAACTCTTTTTTAAGGAGTTATAAGCAATTTTAATTATTTTTGTATTTTCTATATAAAAATGCAATTTTTGTGATTATTTTATTATACGCTTATTTTGTGTTATCACAAAATAAACTTTTGTTTTCGATCAAACGGTTTTCTTAACAAAAAACTATTTTTGCTTAAAAATACGAGTAATCACAATCTTTATATATAAAGTATATGAAATAAAAAGAATTATTCAAATCTTTTACGACCTGACGGGTCTTTTCCATAAAACTTTAGTGCATGAAAAATAGCAAGTTACACAACGCGCGTTATGAAAGCCTTTTTTCAGCTGTTTTTTATTTCTTTAAAACTTTTTTAATAGAATTCCAAGCTTCAGCTCTTTATTTAATATAATACTGTATGTTTTATAAACTTTTCAATAAGTTTGCCTCCATGATTTAAAAAATTTGTTAAATTATTCTTTTTTATTGTCAGATAAAATTCTTTCACAGCTCTTACGTTAATACGGGGGAAAATTTTAATTTTATCAGTTTCTTCCGCAACGCAACATTATGTTTACGTAGAAGTTATTATTACTTATTATACAAAAACTTTGTAGGGAAAACGAAACAGCTGATTCGCAACGTATGCGTTTATATAAGACAAACGACGCGTTTAGGGACTACGTGCAAAAATAAATGTATAAAATTGTTTTTAAAATGTTAGAGACCAAAAAATAAAAAAGATACAAATTGAACAACAGAGGAGAAGACCCTTCCCTAAGGGAGTACAGAATGTCACTAAAAACAAAAAAAAAAAAACAAAATCAAAATTGAACAACTTCCTTTCTCCCTTCTTAAAGAAGGGAGTAACGAATGTGTAATGGATATTTTGGAAGGTCTTTCTAAAAGCAATTTATACCTTCTAGAAGGCATATTTCTGAAGGCAGGATATCATACGAAGCGAATCTTTTAGAAAGGAGTGCAGAGGCATTCAAACAGGCCTTCCACTTTCAGTCCTTTCAAAATTTACCGCTGGGTTATACTCTGTTGTAGCTTGTATTCACAAACATTTTTAAAATTTAATAAAGGTTTAAAGAACAAATTTACTATGAAAATTATCCTTAATAAACGTTTGTTAAATTTAATAATCGTTTGTGAATACGATACGATGCTCAATAGTTATATCTAGGGAAACCAGAAATATGCTCTAAAACGCGTTTTATGCGCATTAAATATGCAGTAAAAACTTGAAAAGATGTCCTAAAAACTGTTGAAAATATGCCCCAAAAAAATTAAAAATTGCTCATTTGAAAACAAAATATTCAAGAATTTGATAACAGTTCCATTACATAAAAACAATCCTATAATTGTAATCGGTAAAGTCTAAAGAATAGTGGTTTATAGAAGAGATTTTACCCTATTTGAAAAGAATGGGTAGTCATCGGCTCACAAAAACAAAGTTATGTTAAGAGGTTAAAATTCATATAACAGCCGTACCTCAACAAGAGCGGAAGGCGGAACGTATTCTTCCGCTAAGCTTTTACGCAGATATGCCATACCTAAACAAGAGCGTCAACGTTGTGCCACAAACAGTAGTGTAAACTATCTTTTTTCATAAAACCCATATAATAGAAATAAAAAACCGCAAGATTGACAAAAAATAGCTAAATTGTCATTATTTTTTATTAATAGCGACCAACTTCACTATTAAACGTGCTGTCAAAAACGGATTTTCCAATTGTAAAGCTGGAGGTCCACACCACGCGTTACTCGCTTTTACGCAGCTTTACTTTCTACTTTTGCAAGCGCCACAAGCAGCGCTCGAACAAATCAGCTGATTTTGACAAATTAAATTTTATTTTTACTTGTACTGCTGCTGCATAAAAAGCGTTGCATGTAACTTGAAACGTAGCACGCAAGCAAGGTTAGAAAAGCAAGCACTGCGCGGAGGCGAAAACGCGTGATATGGATCTCTAGCTTAAAGCGTTGACGCAGCGCTTTTTAGGGATGCTTCATATAAATTGTATGGGCATGAGAATTTTTGACAGCTAGAAAACGCTTTCCGCTCTTGTTTAGGTATGGCTGTTAGAGTTATTTCTGCCGAATATTATATAGATATTAACATTCGTATGAGATTTTTTGTTTTTAACGGATTTTAGAGTCGGTCTCTAAATTGTCTCCAACCGTTAACATTTATGCATTAAACACATTCGAGACAGCAGGCTACACGAACACACGAATGCAAATGCTGCTGGGTGCAATTATAGTCGTGTAGTCAGCTACTGAATTATTTTGACAGCTACAATTGAAAAATTATAAACAGCTGTTTTTTTTATTTATGTATTAATATTTAAGTGGTGCCACTATCATTTTTTTATTACTTTTTTAAAATGGAAAAACATGTATAATTCAAGACTAGTACACACACTTAATTTAAGCCAATATATAAATACTTATTTATAACACATTTTATAGCGTAGAAAAATTAATTTATTAAAAATTATTTAAAATATTTTAATTTTTTTTTAGGAAGTAATAAACAATATAATTTTAACGACAGATTAACACAGGGTCTCCACGTGAGATAAGATATAAGATTTTTATATCAGCAAACGTCAAATTCAATCGCAGAGAGTATTATCTTACGTGTAGACTCTCAAATAGTGTTAATATTAATATTATAATAAATATTATGAGACAGTTGTTATGAGAAATCTTATAACAACCATCTTATAAGATGAGCTGTCAAAAATACACATACATACATACATATAAAACAAAAAAAGACGCATTCATTAAATTGTTTAATTTTTTAGTGCAAATAGTGAAAATCTTGTAATAAATGTTTAAAAAAACAATATTTTTAACTAAAAAAAATAGAAAAAACTAAAAAAAATAATAAAAACGACACAAGTTTACTCTACGAGAATCATTCGATTATGAAATCTTATAACATACGTGTTCCCCTTGTTTAAGATTAAGATTAACATGAAGAAATTTGTTCTCTCATTCTGCCGACGTTCTCTCACATATTATACCAGATATTATCTCAGGTGAAGACCCCATGTAAATAAAAAAATTTAAACTGCTTTTAAAATAAAAAAAAAAAAATTTCCGTCAACGCACATCGTAAGAGTTTCAGAATTCGTTGGGTACGTAGTAAAGACCTGCACGAGTGTATCAGTAAGTATTGTTGAAACAGATACACCAGATATTTATCTGTTACTACTGATATAAATGAGAGAATGAGTGTAACTGATATTGTATTGTTTTGCTTTTATCCACTCACCATATCTTAAAAACAAAAACAGTTGCTTATGGTTTTGGATTGAGTATGACATAACATTTTTTTCTTGCTTACAAATATCTGTTGTCACCATAAGTATTTCTACAATATCTGTGGTTATCTGTTGTATATTTAATTATGGTTGGCAAGTTGATGAAAATAAGAAAGTTTATTAAAACTTGTATACGATCTCAACCAGGGGTGCCAGATGGTTTTGGTAAAAAATCCGCATATTTTCAAAACCAAATCGAAACTTCAATTAAAAAAAATCGGCAAACTAAAATTACTGTTTTAAACACAATAAAACATTTTTTTAATGACAAAAATAACATAGCAAACAGATATGATACTCTCTTTCGCTTTTTCATCAACTTACATCCACTCTTTTACAATTCATATCAATATCAACTCATATCTGAAACACAAGACCACTCATCCATACGCATCCACTTAAGAAAACACACAGAAACATGTACAAACAGATATATCTGTGCAGGTCTTTAATATGTATGTAAAAAAAATTTCAAATGTATATTTTTTATTATAATCATAAAAATCAATGTTACAAAACTAGCACTTTTGGTTTTCATTGTAGTAGAACAATTAAGCACTTTTATTTTTTCGATTTAGCACTTTTAATTTAAATTCTTCTGGCAAGCTGCTGCAACTTTTCTTAAATTATCAGAACCAAACTGGTTTATAAATTCTTTTTGTAGAATATTTTAAATCGTAGCATGTAAATAAAATTGCTGGTACTTTGCTTGTATCAGAGGTTTTGAGGTCCTTCCAAATATACATAAATATTTTAGTAGATTTAAGTAGAACATCTGGGCCCTGTTTCTCAAAACTACAACTTACAAATCTACAAGTATATTTTAAAACAAAAACAAAAATTGTAAAATTATTGCTTTTTTAATGTATTTTTCTTGTAGATTGGAAACTTTAAGTTTGGAGAAACAGGGCCCTGATGTTCTACTTAAATCTATTCACTTGCTTAAATATTACCATTTATTTCAGTTTTGTTACAACTGAGTCACTAAAATTTATTAGGTTATATGGTTAATAAATTTTAAATCAAAGTCTTAAAAGCATTTTAGCATTTTTTTAAAACCATTGTTAAAATTTTTTAGCCTTGTTCACGCCAGATTAAGGTGTAAAAATATCTGGTCCCACAGATCGGCATATCTCGAAATATTGTATACACGTGAAGGCCTTGAGCACCACGACCCAGAGGATCTTTTGTGCAGTTATCTTTAAATAACTCACGAGATGTCTCGAAAAACAAAAAGAGAAAATGAGAGAAGAAAAGCGCAATGATATAAAAAGTGGGAGAATCCTTGTTATGTGCACTGTTTCGTACGGATATGCAAGCTCTTTAACTCAATGCCAATGCAATGAATACAAAAATGGAAGAACTTATATTTTCTAAAAACTTTTATTCCTTCCGGTTGCCATAATTTTTATGACAAATTATCTCACAACTTGTAATAATTGTTTTCTACTATATATTTTTCATATCGCACTTGATCAACAAGAGGGTATTAAGTCAAAATTTTTGTTTTTCCCCTTTTTGGAAGAAAACGAGACATAATATTTACATCAAGCCGCTGTTAAAATATCATGCTAATTTGTCTACTTTTTGGTAATGAAAGGGTTGACTTAAAAATTCATTGTCATATGCCTTTAAAATTAACAGGGGTGTGCTGGAAATCGCAAACGTAAAACGCAAGAATTTTAAACGTCGTTTTTTAATAAGATTTCTATAATAAAAGAATTTTATGACAAATACCAAACAAATATTTCCCTATTAAACAGGATTTTAAACCAAAAATTATAAGAATTAGGTTTAAAGCTTATTAAAAACAACTTCCAAATTCTTGCGTTTTGCGATTGCGATTTCCAGCACACCCCTGTAAAACTTGTTTTACTTCTCCTGAAAATTTTTCATTTTTGAGTTAATACCCTCTTGTTTCTTAAGTGCGATAAAATCTTATTTATATTATTTTAAGTTAAGAACGATATTTAAAGTGCAACACTTAATTTTTTTTTACTTATGGTGTTTTCTTTTCTACAAAAAAATGTGCCTTTTTTAAAAAAAATGCAATTTGGTGTCTGTTTCTTAAAAATTTTGCTCCCAAAAAGCATGTGTTTTTTATAATAAAACAAGCCACCCTTTTCGGGAGCAAAATTTTTAAGAAAAAGACAACAAATTGAATTTTTTTTTTTTTTAAAAAGGCAAATTTTTTTGTAGAAAAGAAAACACCATTAATGTTTTTTTATAATAAAAGGCCCTAACTTGCAATAACTTTCGAAGTGTTACTTCACAAAAAGCCCTATCTAACACGCCGGGTTATTAGGAAATTCATATATATTGCTCCCCCTGCACCTATTTTTATTGCGAAATATGTAGTTTACCATAAGATTGGGTCCTACAAAGATTCAAGTCATTTGTCTTCAGATAAGCGGTATTTAAAATTTTCGTTCTATAGAGGTACTGCTTCTCCTCCGTTTACCCCGCCCATTTTTATTTTGAAATTTATAGTTTACCATAAAAATGGCTTTAACCACGTTTGAAGACTCAGTTACGCGATATCTAATATATGCATCCTTTGAGGGGTATTGCTCCCCCTTTACCTACCCCTTTATTTTAATTTTCAAATGTGTAGCTTACCATACGAATGACTGCTACCAAGGTATAACTGTTCTTAAGATCCGCGATATTAAGCATTTACGTCCTATGGGGGGTAACACTTCCCCTGCTTCTAGCTTATTTCAATATCGTGGCAGAAAAGATCCTACTACAAAAAGTTAAAGTAAATGGGTGCAGCGGCTCTTAAAATATTCGTTACTGTAAAAACTTCAGAAAACTCGGTTTAATAGCTTAAGATAATAGTTGGGGGTGTGCATTGATTTAAATCAGCACTTCACTATCACTAAATAAAACTGCAAAAAAATTACTTTGCATTCTTTTTACCAGCTTGGTGATGATTGCAATTTTTAACTACCAAAAAAGTGAACATTTTCTCAGGCTCATATCTTGCAAACCGTTCGGAATTTGGATTAACCCTCTGAAACAAAGTTATAGCTCTTGCCATAAAGAACAAAAATTTTGAACATATAAAATCAAAAAAACTTCATCTTCAAGATCAAAATTGCAAAAAACTTTAAAATTTCGATTTCTTTTTACCTTTTTCCCCCTGTTTAGGTCCATAGGTAGCAAACTGTTCAAAATTCAAGGAAACAATCATCTACAAAAATAAACCTAAGATCCCAGTAAACAACTTTCTAGAGCATATGAACTTCCTAGGAAGTTTAGGTAGCATAGTATCACAATGTTGAAGTAAAGAAAAAACAAATGAAATTAAAAAAATTTCGAAAAAAAGTGCATGACTTTCGGCAAAACTGGGAGACACGGGTCTTTTTGTTTTGTCCTTTATGGTTCTTTATTGTCCGTATATGGTTATTTTTTTCATGTTGCACTGTGTAACTGTATAATTATTGGTATTTTTAGTGCAATAATTTAAGTTGCATATGTTAAGTTGATAATGTTTTTTTTTAAATAAAACTACTTTTTTTTAATGCAATATTTTTTAACATCACTATCACTCATGTTTAGTGAGGCTGTAAATTCTATAACCCAACCGACAAACAAACAGACAAACATTTTTAATTTTTATATATACATATGTATAGAAATAAAATATAACTAAACCGTTACGCCATTAAATTGCTTGGAGAATTTAATAAAAAAACTGCGTTGAGAACAAAATTGCGATTACAAAACAATAACTTGTATTAAGTATTTTTCCTTCTCCTGTAAAATAAGGAAAACGTTAGTTAGGGCCTTTCTTTATTTTCCGAAAAATTTGTATGTGCCTTAATTTGTTCGATTCCACTATCTTTTATATATTATTATTTTCCGTTTTTATAATTTTTTTTAAAAAAATAGAATTGGGAAATTGTTTGTTCTGTTTTTTAATTCTGTGGCATTTTGACAAAACATCTTAAGTCGAGATAAGATGGCAAAAAGATTTTTTAAAAAATCTTGGTGTAAAAATCATGTTAATCAAATAATAAAATAAACCAAAATTAAAGAAAAATTTCGTTTATAATACAAAATTTTAAAAACGTAAACAAAAAGGTTTTTTGAATGAAAATTCGTACGGTTAACAATATTTTTTTCAACTTTTAAAATAAGACTTAAGTTGTTTTCTCGAAATTATTATTAAAATATTGTTTCGAATGGGCTTCTTTAGTCAAATTTGAAGTGATAAAGCTTTTTGGTAATAGTCCTGTTCTCTTTATAAATATCAATTTGACATAAAAAAGCACAATCAAACAAATATTTTTTTTAATATTTTAAGATTTTTATTTGTATATAAAAAATGTTACCCAAAACGAAATGATCCATCCTCATTAATGGTATTATATTCGATCTCACAATTGGCAAACCAACATAAATTAGAAAATATCACAGAAATGCAGTAAAAAAAATATAAAGTTTTAGACATGATTTTACAAAATTTTCAATGTTTTTTTATATATTTTTTTTTTGTTAAGATTAAAGTCCTTAAAAAAATTTTTGTTGCACAAAAAATTATCCTTGAATTTCACATTGATATTTATTTTAAATTTAAAAATATTTTTTTTTTATAGTTTAAGTATGTAATTGCTTTTGTAACAATTGCCTTCTTAAGACAATGAAGAAGAACCGTAAAGATTAAGAACAATGAATAGACTGACTGCTTTCTATTAGATGCTTAACGTATTTAAATAAAATTCTCACACATTTAGCAGGAAAATTTGTTCGAATGAAGTTTTCTTGTGTTGTTTTCAGTTGGTGTTTTTTGTGCTCGTGCCACTTGTTTTGCGGTTGTACTGTTGTTGTTTTTGTTGCTGTTGATGCTTTTGTGTTGTTTTTTCACCTGACCACCCACCATAGGTAAAGTGAGAAAAAAATCAACAACAACAATAATAACAAAAAAAGAACACAACAAAAAAGAAAATTTACAATTCACAACTTTAATGTACGTTGAAAAATCTAAACATTTCAAGTCAAATTGTTGTTGTGGTTTTTTGCTTTGGGTTTTCTTCTATTTTTGGTTGATGGTTTTTATTTTTTAAGTAATTTTTTTTTGTTGTATTTTTCACCATTTAGTGGCATCTTAAAGTTTAAGTTTGCAAATTTTCTACCAGTTTTTCAACTGTTATGGTGGCCAATGTAAACAATGTGCAACGAAGCGTTGCATTTTTTTTTTTTTTTTTTTTTTTCTTCATACTCTAAACACTTTTTTTCCCTTAGCCTAAGAATTTGTGAGAGAATTTGTTCTGTGTTCTAGACGTTATTGGCAGCACAACTTTTTGTAGCCCCTTATGCATTTGCAATGCATATTTATTTGTATGTAACAAAAACTGTTAGAATTTGTTTAAATGGGAAATTTAAAGTTTTTCTTCTTCTTTTTTGTCGCTCTTTAATTTTGTGGTGGTTTGAAGCCAGGAATTTTAGTGGTTTTCCTTTGCTTAAAACAATCTAAAGCAGACAACAACATTCAACAGCAGCCACTAGTAGCTAGGAAATCGTTAAGTGCGACTTCTTGGACTGTGGTAAATTGTACATCTAGGCTAAAATATTGCTTAGAATAAATATCATATTCTAAGCCACATCCACTTTGAATCCCACTTCCCCTTACTTACTAAACATACTTGCCCGTTCTTGTGTTCAAAATGTATGTATTTTACAAAACCGTCAATTAGTGTAGTGTTTTCTCTTGGCAATTTTCTTCTCGATTCTTGATTTAACATTCAAGTTAATGTCAATGTTGATTTTGCTTTCAGTTTGAGTTGAGGGAAGTTGAAAAAAACCTGGGAAATTGTAAAGACATTCAATAAAAACACAATTCAAGTTTGTGGCTGAAGTCTTTTGTTTAAGACATGTGTAAGGCTGAGTGTATGTGTATTTGGCTTGATGCGAAAGGCTTAAAATGTTGCTTGTGTCTGCTTTTGTAAAAAATAAACAATTTCCTTTTAATATTTCAGCTGTTGTCGGCCGCAATAAAAGAAAAATAAAATAAATCAAATTTTTTTAGAATAGCACTCGATTTTAGATAAGATTTCTTTTATTTTAAGCAAAATGAAAGGAAATTCTGTTGAAAAAATTCGATAAAAATATAGAAATAGCTGTAGAAACAGTTTTGTGTTGATATTAAAAATTATTTAATATGAGCTCAGCTTGCTAATGGGCCTAGATGGATCCTTGAACCTGGTATGCTTACCAAAAGTTAAACATAATTTGCATTATATTTAAGCACATACTTGGATCAGTATTTGAAAGGAAATTTACTGTCACCCAAGGCGAATTCATTACAAGTATTCTCGGTACTACAACAAGTATAACTCGTACAAACACCACAAGCAATTTGTTTTTGTAAAATCAATGTACAAAGTCAAAAACAGAAACAAAACTAAGCAGAAGCAAAGATAATAAACAAAATTTTGACATTTTAAAATTATAAAGCTAAACAAAAAAGTTATCAGCAGGGCATTATAGATCACCTGTAATGAATTCCCCTTGCTGTCAATCATGTATTTTCAGTTTTTTTTTTAACTCAAAAATTATTAACAAGCGCTGGTTCACACTCTTTAAGTTTTAGCCGTCAAGTCTTGAGTTTCTAGTAGAGAGAGAGAAAAAAAATGAAATTCTCTTTTCCCTTCTTTTCTAAAAGCTAAAGACTTGACGGCTAAAACTTGAAGAGGGTGAACCAGCACTAGCAGATGCAAAATTTTTAAGCAGATGTCTTGTGACTTTAATATGAAAGTATATAACTTTCTTTATATTTTGGAGGAAAAAGTTTGCCATTTATTCGTACTTTAACATCGAACGGAATAGTGTAAATAACAATTTTATTTTTTCGCTTCGAATGTGTCAAATTAAGGATAATTTGCGAATAGTTGTGCTTAACTTTTTCAAGTTGCTGCTGCAGCAGATCAATTGAGTACTAAATCTAATTTCAAATATAACACGCGATTTTACATCAAAAACATCAGTTTTTTTTTTAAATTCATTGTTTGCATAACTTTTTTTTCGTTTGGTAGCATCATCATCATTAACAATGAAAAGAAATAAATCAAGAGCTGTTGCATAAAAGTTACCGATTTAGAAAATATTGTGCCGATTGCGCCGAATTTTTGGTCCAGTTATTTAGCCGAATATGACTCAAAATGATCTGGTAACAGTTCACGCAGGTCATGGCTTGTGACGGAAGAAAAAGACAGTAGTGCTGACAAATTTTACTACTCTTCATTTGGGTACTCAATACTCATTGCTAGTTTGAACGGTGTTTTTGAGTTTTCAAGCAACGCGTCCAAGCCATATAAGGTTTGTTATTTATTTCAATTCAAATCTCTTGTGATGAATTTTTTTACAAACAGTAAAATTCTTTTAAAATTTTAATTATTGTTAGTTTTTTGTTGGATGTTGGTTAAATTTTGCAGACGTACTATCTAACAGGCTTACCCCGTTAAAGTTACAATTAACACTCGGCAAGTTACTTGCGCAAATTTCTTGCGCAACTCTTAGCTTGGTGATGTCAGCGATAAGGTCGGGTTAAGGAGGAAAAAAATTAGTACAGACTATGTTGTACTCGGCAAGTAACTTGCGCAACTAACTTTCCGAGTCTGAAAGAGGTCTAGCATACACAATATGCGACCGCCAACGAACGAACAAACATAAGACAAACTCGCATTCGTTTTAAATTTTTGTTTATTGTCATGTACTCTGCAATTCGTTTTTATCTTTTTTTTAACCGTTGTCAGGCACAATTCAGTGAATGGCTTATTGTATATGTTAAAATGAATGTGCATGTGCAGCCCTTTAGTTGCCAGTTGCAAGACCAGTTAAGAATCATAATGACAATGCTTGGTTACCAGTCTCATATTTAGCCCAATTATGAATAAAAATTCCTCGGGAGTTTTCTCCCTTCTACCATTTTTCGTATGTAAATTCAATTGTTAAAAGGGCAAAAAGGAAAAAACTCCTGGGGAATTTGTATTCATAATTGGACTGATTGTACCAATAGTTAATGCTTAAAATTTTCCAAAAATGTGTTATAGGCTTTTTACACTGATTAATATCTAATACGATTAAAGATGAAGAAAAAGTGAAACACAAAAATGAATTTGAAATTCAATTTGTTTGAAAATATAAAAAAAATTGCAAAACAAAGGGAAAACTTTTCAAATTTACCATTTGCAAAACATACGCTTTTTAGTCCTATGTTTTTCTTATGGGAAAATGTTAACATCTTCTCAAGTTGATGGTAGAGGTTGATCAGCGTAATAGCCATTTCACACTTGTCAACATTTAACATCGAGCATTAATTTTCGAATATGTTGAAATTTTTCCATAAGAAAGTGCCGGTTCACACACGTCAAGTTTGTCTCGTCAAGTCTTGAGTTTTTAGGAGAGAGGGGAAAAGAAATGGCCTTCTCTTTTCTCTTCTCTCTTAAATGGGTTAAAAATCAAATTTTTCAACATCTTTACAAAATGTTCATTTTTCATTGTATTCCATTCTACATCTTCCAATTATTTTAGTGTCATCACTAGCAAAGTGACAAAAAATTATATTATTATTGCGGCATCACTGACAGAATAGCATTTGATTTGAAAGCAGCGTTACCATTTCTCAAGTTTTTCCTTTTTTGCAAGTTTTATTTTGCTTAATTTTTTTTAATTTGTTAAACAAAATGAATTCTATTTCATTATCTTTTAAATAAAGTTTTTTTTTTTAAATGGAGACATTTTGAATTGATAGTAAATGTAAAGCTTCGTACAGAAGATGGTCAGATCTGACAATCTTGTAAGCAGGCGTTGCCAACAGCAATATTTTTCTGACAATGGTGCAATTGTCAGATGCATTAATTTTGCACCTGTGCAAATACAAATAAGCTTGTTGGCGAGAGAGGCAAGAAGTAAAGTGTGTCAAGCATACAGCGTCGCCTCCTCACCAAGCCAGCAATTTGTTGTACATACATATTTATTGCCGGTAATTTATGTTACAATTATTGTTCGTCCATTTCGTTGAAAATTATTGCTAACCTTAAACTTCAAACTTAGTTGTCAATTGAAAAAAAGAAGCAAAAAAATAGAAGCAAATTGTTTGGGAAAGAAATTATGTTTGTGAAATGGTAGCAAATTATAATTGTAGTAAAAGAATTATATTAAAGAATTGCAATTTGTAAATTTGAGGTGCATATTGTGATTGATCGTGAGCATACCACTTTTATTTTTTGTGCAAATATGCTATTTTTCTAAAAATTTATTCTGGTAACACTAAAAACTTCTGGTACCACTGTAAAAAATCTGCATTTGTTTACAATTATACACAAGCAAATTAAAATACATTTTTTCTTTTAAATTAATTTAAATTTAATTCTCTATTTTTTATTAAAACCCACGAAAATGTTCAATTTATAAGTTTCCTAAAAAACAATATGGTGGCTTATATGTCAAATGTTATTGTTTACATTTGATTGCAAATAAGCAAATATGCACTACTAAATTTTCTCATGGTTTTTTAGTGCAAACGAAGTGTAATAGACCAAATTTCATATACATACATTTTGTTGTTGTGTAGTGCAAATGAGTGTATTTTTGCACGCATTTGCATCGTTTGCACTACTCATCGTGATTTCCCTTATTAAAATAAAATTAATAACATTATTTTTATTAATATAATTTTTTTTCTTATTCGATCTCTCCCGGATAATTGATTGTAGACCCCAATCCAGAGTAGCGAATTATCCGTATAACCGCTTGTATGTATTTATTAAAAATTATAATAATTCATAGCAAAATTAAGTATAAAAACTTTAATATTAATTTGTACAGTTCAGTTAAAATAAAAAATACACATTTACATACATACATACTGCTGTGATTTGAATAAAAAAATAAATAAAAACGGGTGTTACACAATCCGGACTATAGAGTTGCAATCAATCCGGATTATAGAATACGCAATGAGCTGCAAAATTCTGTCCGTATTACCGAATATTTCGAATTAGTGGAGTCCGGATTATCGAATTTACACTGTATAATTATTTGTTAAAGCTTGAGGTCTTTTTTATATAAAAAAAATTAATTTTATTTTCACAAATAATATTTATCTTTAGTGTAGACCTGGGGTAAGGCCCAAATACACTTATCAAAATACTCATCAAGCATTGTGATAGTATTAGTGAAATATGTTTGTATGTGTCACACCGACACTGCTGGATGGAAAATCGAAAAATTTAGTTATGACGGGGAATATTACGTCCAGCACACGTACACGAGTGAATTCGCCCGCTGGACAATTTGTCGATTTTTTACTTTTTTGGAAGTATTTTCTTGTTTAATTTTTTTTTTATAACTACTATTAAACAAAATGAATTCCAAAAATATTTTGGTGTTTTCTTTTAAAAATGTTACACTTTTGTAGAAAAAAAATAAAAATTTTCTTTTTCTGGAAGTAGATGTTCAAGTGTGAACGCATGTTTCACATTTCCAGCATCTTTCATGCGTTCCTCGGAAATGTATGCAAGTGTACAAAGGGTATGAAAAGCAAATTGTAAAGACTTTGTTGCTTCCTTTTATAAATGTATGTATGTATAATCCTCCTTCATATCTGAACGGATATGTATGTGATGTTCATTATCAAACTTGTAACTTTAATTGATGTTGTTGTTTTAAATTTAGGACCATGTTGGTTTTAAATAGTTGTTGCTGTTGTTACGGTTATAAGTTATGCAAATAATATGGAAAAAGTTTTATTATAATTGCAATATAATTACACTTAAACTTCAAAAGCTAAAATGAATAAAAAATTTTTGATTATGCTGTTTACACCTGATGTACAGTCGTCACTCATTCATTCATTTATTCATTCGATTGCAGTCAGTCGACTAATTACAGAATGAAAACTTTGTATGAAGCAGTTAAAAATAGAGAATTATAGTTATTAAGAGGTGCAGGCACTAAGTTTTATTGCAGATTGAAAGACACTGACCTAGACTTGTGGTGAGGAAGTATAAAATTATTGCAATAAATTGAAGATAAACCAAAAAGCAACAATAAAATTTAATTTACTTGGCTTAGATTGTAAACAATTTTTCAAAAACAAAAAGAAGAAAATATTTAAAAAAATAATTGAATTTAAACGCCAAAGAATATGAAGAAAATTAGGCTAACTGTATTAACATACTAACTGAATAACTTACTAGCTGACTGCATTGAGCTCATCGATATTAAAAACGTGATGATTAGATAGATTATTTTCTTTGGCTTCTTTAGTTAGAAAAAAATAAAAAAGATTTGATTTTCATTTCAATGTTTTTATTAAAAAAAGAAACTAACAAATTAAAAAAATAACTTACTTATCAAATAGACAAAGAAAAAGTTTTGAATTTAATTAAGATTTATATTGATCTAAGCAATAACCGGTAATCTGATCTGATATACAATCAAAAACATCAAAGGCCAAATCACAACTTTCACCTTTTTGGGGCAATTTTTTTCGATTCACATGATATTTGTTGGTAACGGCTCGCAGGCATAAGTTCACCGATCTTAGGGTGGCCATAAAAAATCCATGCTCATTTACGCCGCCCGAGTAGAAATCAACCAAACCGTCTAAAGTAGGCCAACCCAATTTATCAATGGCATTATTTTTGGCATAAACACAATGCAATAGACACTGTAAAGAAAAATTCAGTATAAATTTCATAAAACGCAAATAAACAAATAAAAAATTAATAACTATTTTATAATAAACGTGTGAAAATAATTTGTAAAATATTTTGTTGATTTATTGTGTATAGAGAAATAATAATGGGATTAGACGAAGACTAAGAAAGACCCTACTTTAAGACAAAATAATATTCCATAACATATTAGTTTTGACATTTATTGACGTTTAGTGGTCCTGTTTCAAACAACGGTAGTACATTTTTTAATGTGCCAAATTACATATATAATGGAATTTAACAAAGACTAAGACCCGTCTTTAAGACAAAATAATATTTCATAACAAATTAGATGTCGCTTAGTGGCCCTCTTTGGAACAAAGGTTTCTTTACGGACATTATTAAAAAAAACAATGTTCTAAATAGTTAATTAAAGGCGCTAAATTTAACCCTGGAATTCGTTAATCAAAATAGCTTTTAATTTGCGAGCACTATTTTTAAATATTTTTCCAAAATAATAAAAAAAATGAGCGATTTGTAGGATTATAGTGCGAAATCATAATGGAAAACGTGACACTCTTCATTTTTGATTTCATTACTTTTACCAGATAGACCATCATAATTTTTGAGGGTACGCAGAGAAGCTTGTGGTAGCGAAGTCGGTGTTTGTTATACCATAGAGAAGAGAATCCTTGCGCCCAAAAACGTTTTCCTTATAAATTTAAAAATTTATAATAAAAAACAAAATTAAATAACCCCCCAAAAATCGTTGTTGTCATTTGCAAGCTCTTGGGGGCTATTTCATGCCGCCTAGAAGGAAAGATATTAAAAATTTCGTAAATAAAAGAAGGTCGTGTTAGTTACACCTGATTTGTTGGATTTGCAAAATAGCGGAATAACTATTAAAATATCACAAAACAGATTTCTTTAAATCATGAGAACGGCAAGAGTAAAATTGCCCATATTTGGTAAAACAAAAAAGCTTTGTTTTAAGCACACAACATCTTAGGAAAAATAGGCGGGATTGAAGAAGCGGACGTGGCACAAAAAAGTTTATTTATGTCTGAAGAACGGTAAAAGTAAAATTGTTCATATTTTGTACAAATAGTTTAGTAGTTAAAGCACAACATCTGAAGAGCTGGGCATGATTGGAGAAGTGGGCGTGGCACGCAATAGTTGTCATTATATCTGGAGAACTGTAAAAATAAAATTGTCCATATTTGTTACAATAAGCTTAGTAATTGCTGCATTGAATGTGAAAAAGTGGGCAGGATTGAAGTAGACAAAATAGATTTTGTTTTTCTGAAAAATGGTTAAAGAAAAGTTGTCCAAGTTTTGTGCAAAAAGTTTTAAATGTATTGACTACAAAAGCTTCGGTATCAACACACGACATCTGACAATAAGTTGACTGTCAAGGCACCCAATACGAAAACAATATGTTAAAAAAAAAAATTATTCAAAATCCAAAATAAAGTTTTAAAAGTAACACTACATGAATTGATTGTTAGAGGGTACGAAGTTTGGCGGGTCAGCTAATTATGTATAAAGATTTTGACAACTTTGGAAATTAAAATGGTAAATGTTGTTATTAATAAGATTTCTGTATGACGTGCTTAATTCCCAATTGTTCATATTTAATAAATAAACTAAAATTTATTGTTGAGTTGGTTGCTTAGGCCAGCTCATCAGGAAACCTTTTTCAAAGATTTTTGAAAAGCTAAAAATATTATACAAATTAAACTTTAAAGCGAATAAGATTTATACGCATTCAGGGTCTTACTTGCAACAATATCAAAATTTAAACAAAACACTAACAATAAACAGTGAGTTGTTGTTATATTCAGGTCGAAACCAAATTTTGTGGACAACTTTTCGATTTTTGAGGTGGTTTGACATCGACTGCTTACATTTTATGAATCAAAACTAAAAGCAACAGTTTTTTTTTTGCGAATGAAAAATAAAGTAGTGGAAGAAGTGGCAGGTTTTCTACTCTGTAGCTCGTTTCTGTATTTCTCGCATCGTAAAATTTCTTACATGAAGTGTGAAACAAAAAATTCCATCGTTTCTCGATTTATGAGATAAAAGTGTTTCTGTATTTGAATGCGAAAACAGACACAACAAATTCTGTGTATGCTGGAATATTTCCAGTAATTAAGTGTCAAATAAAAGCGAAACGTCAACAAAAGAAATAAATATAATAAAAACAGGGCTGCCAGATTTGACGAGTTATCGTCATCTTGACAATTTTTTGTTCCGATATTAACAAAGTGACGTTTTGATGATTTTTTCTAAAAAAGTGACGAAAGCAAAAACAAAATCAAAAATATTTTATAATTTTGTTGTTACTTTCTATAGAAATTCATCTTGAATTTTTAAATTTCAAACACTTCTATTTTGTGGCGTTGAAAATTGAAAAAAAAAATAATATGAATGTCTGTAGAAAGCAACAACAAATTTATAAAATATATTTGATTTTATTTTTGCTTTTAATGAAATTGTTGGCGTTGCGTTTTACACTATAAGCCCCTTAGTCTTCGAAATAAGATAATTGTAAATAGTTTTATATGTTTGTTTATTAGAAAAAAAGATATCTTTAGAAACAAGGCTGCTTAAATTTTTATATATATCCCTATTGTGAAAATTGTCCTCGAAATTGTTTGTTTCTTCCCTAAAAAATGTATCGGTAAAAGCAAAATTTCGAGGGAAAGTAATGGACCGAGTTGGCTTATTTTGAACATTTAATACTTCGTATATACATATACAAAATATGATTGATATTTGATATTCTTATCTTATATGTACACTTTTGTGCCAAAACCATTATTCCGGCAAGAAAGATATTTGTTTGTCTCCCAGTAAAAACTTTTTCAAAATGGATAACTTCTTTCACTCGTTATTAAGTAGCTTTCTTCCATAAGAACTTCGATAACTACTTTTTTCTGGATGTATTAAGATAAAAAAAATGACTTACTTTTGAATTTGTTCTTTTTGGCACAACCCTTGTAAAATTCATTAGTTTTTCAGTAGAATTGTATGTAGTGCTTTTATGTGTTTCTGATTACTAAACATATTATTTTGTAGGCGAAGATTTTACTGGGTCTTTAACCCGTTTATTTATGAACCGATTTTTTTAATTTTAACTACAAGGTATTCTACTAAGTCTATTTCAGGTAAAAAAGAAAAAAATATTGGAATAGGTAAATTAAAGATTTATATCTCAATTATTAAATAATAATTATTTAATACCCATGAACTTAAACTATGTTTTGTTTGATTATTTTTTAATAAAAGTCGAAACAAATTTGTTTAAAATTGATTTAAAATTGCACGATTTTTAAAACAAAAAATACGATCTTTTTTATTTTTTTCTCAGGAAATTGACGATTTTGACACGAATTTATCTGGCAGTACTGATTAAAACCAAAACAAGAAAAGGCTAACAAAAATTTAAACTAACAATATATAACACAAGGCCCATTGAAAAGGTCTGCGCAAGAAGCCTGATGATCATTGTTTATGTTCTTTTTAGTTGTCAAAAGTTGTTTACATTTTGCTTACATGTGCATGTATACGTTTATGGTATGCCACACATACACGTTTTTTCCTTTTGCTTTGTATATGAGGTAGTAAATTTTTGACAACTAAAAAGAATCGTTTTTTGTTTTTGTACAAGTAAGCAGACCTGATAGATGGGCCTTGATATAACAATTGTTTTTTGTTTATTTTCATCATATAAATTATGCATTTATCATTTATATTCCTTCTATTTTTTTTATTTATTTATAAACATATTTTAAATTCAGAATATCTACATTTTGTTTTTCTCGCCACCAATTTCAAATGTGACTTATTTTGACAGTTCTTGAAAGAAACTTTTCGCAAAATATTGTTATAGAAACACTTTTTCTAGCATCCTTCCAATAATTGCTGGAAAATTATTAAAATGACAGATAATTCTCGCAACGGAAAGATACAGAAACACTTGTGCGAGAAAAACCATTTTTTTTTTATTTTGCACTGTTTCTGTCCCGATTCACTGGTTTCATGCGGAAAATTTTACGATGCGAAAAATACAGGAACGGGCTACTGACTGCAGTTTTAATAATGCTGGTTAAATTCAATAAATAACTAGCCTAAAAGTATGCATGAAGGCACGAAATATTTTCATTCATAACCAGTTCGATCCTAAATAATTTAAACTGGTTTTGAATGAAAATATTTTGTGACTTCATAGATGTGTACTTTAAGTGCCCGAAAAAAAATGTAAATCATTTACTGAGAAGTTTGGTTCGCCAGCTCCTCATCTAGTATGTGAAAAAATATTCGATGTATAGAAAACATTGATGATTATCTCTAATTCTTTCAGTCGATACTTTCAGTATATTAAACTCAACTTAATGCTTTACAGCAATGAAAGAATATTTCCGATTCGTTCAGTATTGACTGAAATAATTAGATATTAAATTGCTTTCAAATCGAGAAAGTACTCGATCACGACTGCCAGAATCAGGCCCCAGTTTTAATGTCCATTACTACTTGCTACCTTTGTACACTTGCACATTTCCGAATAACGCATGGAAGATGTTGAAAATGTGAAACATGTGTTCGCACTTGAAACATCTAACATCCACAATCAAAGAAATGTGATCATTTCTGAAAAAATAGCTTTTATTGTTTTAAAATACTTTTTTTACAAAAGTGCCAAAATTTTAAAAGAAAACACCAAGATGTATTTGGAAATAATTTTGTTAAATAGTTTAAAAACATAAAAAAAAAGTAAAAAAAATGACAAATGGTAACGCTGCTTTCAAAAAAAACGCCATTTTGTCAGTGCTGCCACAGTTAAAATAGAATTTGTTGCCACTTTTCTAGTGATAACACTAAAAAATTCCAAAGATGTAAAAGGAAACAAAATAAGATAGTAACTTTTTGTAAAGATCTTGGAAAATTTTGATATTAAGATCTATGTATTTCTTATAGCCTTTTTATACTGATCAACATCTATCATCTACCATCAATTTTCGAAGATATTAACATCTTTCCATAAGAAATACATAGGGCTTAAAACCAACACCATTATAGCTTTTTTACTCTTGTCAACTTCTAACATTAATTTTCGAATATGTTGAAATTTTTCCATAAGAAATACATTGTACTAAAAATCAAATTTTTCAACATCTTTACAAAATGTTCCTATTTCATTGTATTCTATTTAACATATTCCGAATATTTTAGTGGCATCACTACAAAAGTGACAATAAATTATATTATTATTGTGGCATCACTGACTGAATAACATTTGCTTTGAAAGCAGCGTTATCGCCTTATTACACTGATCAACATATAACATCTACCATCATAAGAAATACATAAGGCTAAAACCCGACATCTTTCAACATCCCTAAAAGATGGTCCTATCTCATTTTATTCCATTCTACATCTTTCGAATATTTTAGGGTCATCACTAGAAAAGTGGCAATAAGGTCTATTATTAGTGTGGCATCACTGACAAAAACAAATTGGTATTGAAAGCAGCGTTACCATTTGACAAGTTTTCTCTTTAGTTGCAATGTTTTTTTTTGTTATTTTTTTTTATATTTTTAAAGAAATTAAACTTCAAAAACATCTTTGTGTTTTCTTTTTAAATTTCGGCACTTTATTTAAAAAAAAAAACATTTTTCATTTTAAAAACATTTTTTTTTTTTTTCAAAAATGGCGACATTTGTGTTTGATGGTAGATGTTAGATGTTGATCAGTGTAAAAAGCCTATTACCATTTCTCAAGTTTTTCATTTTTTGCAAGCCTTATTTTGCTTAATTTTTTTATATATTGTAAAGCAATATGAATTCAAAATTCATTTTGGTATTATCTTTTAAATTTTGGCACTTCTGTAGAAAAAAGTATTTAAATATGTAAATAAAATATTTTTTTTAAAAATTGTGACATTTTTTATTGGTAGTAAACTAGTAAACGTTAGATGTTTCAAGTTTCACACTTTCAACATTTTCATGCGTTCCTTCGAAAAGTATGCAAGTGAACAAAGGGTATTAAAAGAAAGGCATATTCTCATTAGATTCCATTCTACATCTTTCGATTATTTCAGTGCCATCACTAGAAAAGAGGTATCACTGGCAAAAAGACGTTTGCTTCGAAAGCAGCGTTACCATTTGTCAAGTTTTCTCTATTTATTGTTAATGTGCTGCATTCACAACACAAGTGAATGAACGAACGAGTTGTAAAATTTATATGAAAAGCAATCAGTTTTTTGAGTGTTTTCCATATGAATTTAAAAGTATTTTTTATATTTTTAAAACAATTAAACTTCAAATACAATTTTGTGTTTTCTTTTGTAATCTTGGCACTTTTGTAGAAAAAAAATTTTTTATTTTAAAAACATTTAGTTTTTTTCAAAACAGGTGACTTTTTGTTTGATGGAAGATGTTAGATGTAAGCAATGTAATCGAGTATTTTACATTTTCTACATTTTGTTTGATGGAAGATGTTAGATGTAAGCAATGTAATCGAGTATTTTACATTTTCTACATCTTTGATGGTAGATGTTAAATGTGGATCAGTGTAAAAAGCCTATTATGGGAAAATTTTAACATCTTCGCAAATTAATGGTAGATGTTAAATGTTGACAAATGTGAAAAGGCAATTAATCTAATTTTTTCACTAAATACAACTTTTGCTGGCTTTAACATCTCTGGTTTACAAAATCTAAGAACTCTTTTTTAACACATTTAAACTTATATTCTATAAGCAAAATCTAGAATCTTCTACCAAGATCGGTTGTAGTGTTTAACAAACCTTGACTTTGTGTTATTGTTTAAACAAAAAGTACCCTTCGCATGTATTTAACGACTCTTCTTTCATTCTACTACTGTTGCTACTATTCATCTTTATTGTTCACTATTTAGACACGTCAATAATCATTGTTAAAATATATTGTATACTTTTTTACTATTATTATATTTCTAACTATTTCATATTATAATATATTTTTAGTAGTGTTAAATATTTAGTTTCCCAACATTTATTTTAATTGCTATTTTATAATTTAAATTTTTTAAATAAATTTTCTTGTAAAGTTTAAATAAAGTTCTTTTTTAAAAACATTGCGTTTTTTACATCAGGCAATTAATTTCATTTGTTTTTTTTTTTTTTTTTATTTTGCTGATATTTATGACTTATTAAAGTGGTAATTAAATAATTGTTTAAATTTATTTTGATTAATGAAGATTAACGAGTTACATTTGAATTAAGAAAAAAACATTGTCTAAGAATAAAATTAAATGATCTTAATTATAAAAGTCGGTACAGATTTATTTTACAAAAGCTATAATTTTTTACAATAAAAGCGAGTTTTTGACTTCGTATTTAAATATTATTTATCTTAAAGTGCTACTCACCACAGAGTACACAGAGGCGTCATAAGACAGAAAATATTGTATGTTTTTCTGTCTGTCTTTGCCCTTTTTGCATTTTTGTTTTGATCACGCAATTTATGTTGATAGTAGCGACCTGTTTTAACACATTGCCACTTCAATACCAAAAAAAGATTTCTTTCTCTTTCTTCGAAAATTGACCTCGCAAATGATTTGGGCCAGGGATGATAAAGTCGGTACAATTGTGCTTTTTTCAGTACTATTAGCATTGCAAAAGTACTGAACTACTCCAATGACATTTTTAGTACAATTTAAAAATGTCAAGTGCTTTAAAATAGAAACAATTTGGTCAAACGTTGAATAATTGAAAAATGAAATTAATGAACTAATGTTTCCAAATATCATAGAATTGCTGCACCAAATTTGTTGGCGAATATGGAACAAATTGTTCATACCAAAATATGATAAAAAAAACTCGAAGAAATTGCCTTTATGTAAATTTACGAATTTTTACTCTGTTCCCCTATCAAGTCAAAAAAACAAGCTAAAATATCTTCAACTAAACTCCTTTTTGAACATTTTTTTTTGTTAATTGCCAAATATATATTTGAAATAAGTATAAAAGTGACTTTTAAAATTAAAAGTGAATTTTAATGCAAAGGATGTTTTTTTTAGCTGCACGAAAACTTAAAATGGAAATACTAGGCACGATATGGTTGGAATAAAATTGCTGTATTATAATCTGGTAGATAATTAAATGGCATTTATTTTTTAAATATGATTTCAGGCATATGCCCACCGCGGCCTCAAGCTACTCGGTCCATTCTGTTCAATTTTGG
This sequence comes from Pollenia labialis, assembly GCA_949318255.1. Taxonomy (NCBI): domain Eukaryota; kingdom Metazoa; phylum Arthropoda; class Insecta; order Diptera; family Polleniidae; genus Pollenia; species Pollenia labialis. The sequence goes on from OX439140.1 coordinate 136,549,903, forward strand.
ACCACTTTTTCTAATAAATCTGGCAGTGTGGCTTGAATATTGGCTTCCAATAAACTAATGACCTAACATAGCCCCATAAAAAGTTATCCAGATGCGTTCAATCGCACGTGAACAGGACAACTTCCTGAAATTGTCTTCAAATACAGCAATTTTTCTTATTGACGTATACATTTATTCACTAATCACTTAACACAATTCTTTAAATAAAAATTTAATTTAAAATAAAAATGCCCGCGAACAAGTTTATGTTTTCAAAGTAAATTTCTACAATTTGGAAGCGTTGCGGTAGTATCAAACAATTCATAATGACTTGGCAAATCTTACTGAACAGAAATGTCTACACACTTTGACATTCTCAGCTCTCAAAGCATAATTACGGATATCGATATTTCTAATGCAGCTTAAAAAATGCCCCAACATTTTAGTTATTCTTACTAGTAAAAAATCATTTTGGGTTTTATTACAATAAGATTTGAAAAAGTACAATTTTTTACTGAATTAAGTACAATTTTGGAAATGTCATTTATCATCCCTGATTTGGGCAGTTTTTTACGTGACTTTTTTCATCTCTGTATGCTCTGCGTAAAATACGTAATTATGTTTTCCAGTGATCATTTTAATGATACTACATTGCCTTCATGGCTTATTTAACCCTAGAATATCATACTTATTTATATGATGTAAACATCATAATATTAACAAGAACATATTAACAAGAGCATGTTTAATAATTTGTTATTGATATTAATGAAATAAAATAAAGAAATACTTTTATCTAATTTTTTTTTGATTAAAACAGAAGGTTTTAGAGTTTTTCAAAACAACAACAAATTTATGAAAATAGTTAACTTATATTTTTAACAATCCCTTCAATTTGTTTGCATCATAAAATTAACTTATTAACTAAAAAAAAGTAAACACACTAAATTTGTCCCTCGTCGTTTAAATAGTAGACAAAATACCTACGCATATCATTAATTTCTTTATCGGCCAAACCTGCTCTTTTTTCAATGATATAAAAACAAAGACTAAAATGCCAATTGAAAAAATTAACACTGGAAATTTACAGTAACAGTTACATAAACTCCATACTTCGTCGTTTTGACGACTCAGTTAGCCGGGAGTAACAGTAACAGTAACAGTAACCTTACCGTAAAAAAGTAAGACCAATCTATTTCTTACAGATTGAGACGTAACATCTTACTGCTAACTATAATCGTTTTAATTGCATTACAAACAACAAAATGAATCAGCTGATTTGCAACGTTACTGTTACTCCAAGCTAACTGAGCCTTTACAGTCTCGTTAAGTAAGCATGATGTATTTACTTGACTAAATGGTGTTAGAAGAGGGTATACTAAGTTTGTCATTCCGTGTGAAACTTTTTTATTATGCATCTTAGATCCCATACAGTATATCGTCATCTTAAAGACGTAATAACCTCTCTGCAAAAATTTCACAATTGAGTTTTTTTATGGATTTGTATACCCTATGTCATGACGAATATGTGTGCAAAATTTTGAAAATGTAATATTACAAATGACAAAGTTTTTGTTTACGATAAAAGTTTAATTTTGTTGCATAGTGTAATTTAAACAAGCACTATGTCCATTTTTTTACTTAAACCAGTAAATGAAACTATAACTGTTATTATTTAATGTATATAATATTCATATGTATAAAGAAATTGTTATTTATTCATACTAATTAGTACTGCAGATAGGTTATTTGGTTTCAGATTTTTACATTTGCAAATAACATAAGTGACATTACATAAGCTGTGTTTAGAAAAACAAAATTTTCGCAATCGATATACATATATGTATATCTGGTTTCATTTTATGTGTAATTTTCGTTTCAATATTGTAAACAGTTTCAATTCTATAACATTCTCTCCTGTAAACTTTTGAAAACTCCAGATAGGTTATTTCGTATTTAAGGTGACGATATATATTCTGGCTCATTGAGTAATTCTAAGTCGATTTAGCCATGTTCGTCTGTCTGTCCGTCTGCTGAAAACACACTCACTTTCGAAAAGCTCAAAACAAATAAAAAAACTTGGTTTTAAATTGCTTGAAGTTATCCTAAGCAGTTTTGGATTGAAATCCAGCAAAATCGATGCAGTAGGATCAGAGCTATGAATCAAAATGTGGAACCACCACCCTAAAAAATTTAAAATTTTGTTACAAAAACTAACATGGAGTGATATAAGATTTTGCACAAGTTCGTTTTATTCCACTGGAAATCACACTAAAACCGTAATGAATAATGTTATCATAATAAAATTTAGTATGTCACAGTTTTATAGGACTAGAAATGAGACTGTGAAATTTCGTGCAGTTCTGTCCATAATTTACCCTAGGCACCTTATAAACCCTACTTTCGGAAAACCGCCTTAAACCGTAATAAGCAATGCTATCATAATAACATTTGGTATGTCACAGTTACTATAGGCTCCATACATGGCCCACTCTGGTAAATTAACTGCGGTAAAATTTCGTCCAACTTAGCTTTCTGATTGTCTGTCAATAATTTAATATACATAGGTCTAAACCGCAACCAATTAAATGCTGATGTCTGTTTTTATAAAGATAAATTAATAATAAATAGATATCAGATAGATCCCACTCCTGAAATATTCGAACTGTCGGTGGAGGGTATGAAAGATTTGGCGGTGGCATGTCATAACGTCCAGTGTCATAGTGTCCATGGACTTTATGATACTTTTAAAAGTGTCATAATGTCCATCAGAAAAGTGACATAACATCCACGGACGTTATGACACTTTGCAAAGTGTCATAATGTCCACAACGTATAATGTCAAAAATTCTTGCAAGCGAGAATCTGAACAAATTTGGGAACATAGCCGGCCTTTGGCCGGGCTAAAGGATTTTTTCCTCTATGGTAAAACAAATACCGGCTCCGCTAACTAAAACTTATCTGCACAGCCGGCCTTCCGCCGGGCGCAAGGATTTTCTCCTCTACGGTATTACAAACACTGGCTTCGCTAACTAAAGCTTCTCTGCGTAGTCGGCCTTCGTTCGAAAACAAGGCAGATCTTAGAAGCTTAATTAGCGAAACCGGTCTTTGTTATACCATAGAAGAGAAAATCTTGCACCCGGCCGAAGGCCGGCTATACTAAAAAGCTTAAGCTAGCGAAGCCGGTGCTTGTTATACCATAGAGGAGAAAATCCTTGCGCCCGGCCGAAGGCCGGCTATGCAGATAAGCTTTAGTTAGCGAAGCCGGTATTTGTTATACTATAGAGGGAAAAATCCTTTAGCCCAAAAGTGTTTGCGTTATATATTTAATATATACACCCAGAGAAAAAGCAAAAAAATTATTTTTAAAAAAAATTTAACCATAATATGTTTAATTTAACCAAATCATTGTAACCGAAAACCATATTATGGTTAAATTAGTTTCTTTAAAAATAGTTTTGTTGGTTGTGACCATAATAAAACATGTTTTTCTCAGCGTGTATGTAGATCTTTTTTTGTATTTAGCCGCTTTAGTAATTATGGACCTTATGACACTTTTGAAAGTCTCATAATGTCCATTTGCAAAGTGTCACAGTGTCCGTGGACGATATGACACTTTTTGGAGTGTCATAGTGTCCATGGACACTATGACACTGGACGTTATGACATGCCACCGATTTGGCGCATCCGAATATAGCACTCTAACTTGTTTTGTTTAATTTTTTTTTTTAAATTACACACTGCTACAAAAAAACATGTTTTGTCGGAACTTGAAAACCGACCTAGGCCTAGGTGAGAACATACAAAAACCGTTTTCAAAAATTTTGCAACACCCTCAAATTTTGAGTTATTTTCAAAAAACTGTTTAATGGTAGGTCGTAGCACTTTAGTACCTCTAATTCACACATTTTTTGACCGATTTCCAAATTTCAAACAATTTTGGAAAGGCAAAGAATTAGGCTTTTATGAAGTGTATTCATAAAATATATATTCCAAGAAATTAGGTGAGTGTTTATCAAAAGTTTCTAATTTTTTTTATTCCTTTTTTTTAATTTTTTAAATTCAACAAGAGTTATTTTAATTTTTTTCTATGAAACCGCATCTTTGTTTGCACTGTATTTTATGTAGAAAAAAACGAAATATGATTTGTTAAAATGGGCTTATATTTGCAAAAGTTACTAAAGTTTTAAATTTCGCACAAGATCGCAAAAATCTGCATTTGTCACAAAATGTGGCTCAGCCGATTTTGGTAAATATTCCATATTACATTCCTCGTTTTCAGATTCATCATTACTTTGTTTATGTAAAGTGTAATTACATTTAATTGCACTTAATACTGGCTTAGTAACAGTTAACACATTAGCATACTTAAAGCTATCACGATTTTTATATTGATAACCAGCGATGTTTGTTTGGCAAAAATAACAGTCTTGTGGTTTATGGAATATTTTATGATGCTAAATCATTGGGAAAGATAATGGTAATGGCTGGCTTATAAACTTTTCGGACTTAGTTTTCTTAAGCATACTGAAACAGCTTGTACAAATACTTTCGGGTTCATACCATTTGCTTGAACTGTATGAGCAGTTAAGAACTGTATTGAAGGCATTTACAAAGGCTTTATTTAAAAAAATTATTACGCTTATCATACACTGCAGAAAAAATTAAACACAATTTAAAACTTGTTAAAGGATTACAAAAATTACAAACTTACTTATTTTAAATTGTCTTCGTCCTTATAACCAGGGCAAATTTTCCCCAAATATATATGTTTTGCATAAACGTGCATATTATGCACGTCAGCTTAAACTTCTGTCAAAAATTAACCAAAAGGCCTGTCAAATGCATTTAAAAAACCAAATCAAAACAACATCTGGTTCGCATTTTGCTTAAGCAAGTAACAGTTTCATAAAACTAAACAAAATGTTTCCTTCCTATTACTTTAATAGTGACATAACTCAAAAAGTTAAATTTTGATAATAAAGAATTGTTCCTTATATTTGTCTCTATATTGTGTATAAAATTCATCTCTATGTATACTATATTTTATACTTTCCCCGTTTGAAGAGAACGTGTCGTTAGTTTTTCTTAGTGCAAATCAGAAACTTTAAACGCGTTTATATCGAGATAAATTTTTAAGTTATGTCATTATTGAAGTAAATGAGCGATAGCGGACGGACGGCCACCGTTAGATCAACTCAGAAAGTGATTCTGAGTCGATTGGTATACTAATAGGTGGGCGTAGCACCAATATTTTTATGTGCAATACATAATAATACCATCTCAACTATTGTGGTGTGGCTATAATTAATTTAATACGTATTACAAAACGAAGTCAAAAACTAGCCATAACACATAATCGTACTTACCCCCGCAATACGTTTGTCCTCCGATGGTACTAATGTTGGATGATAAATACCATTCGATATATTTCCCACCCGACTTATACGTCTCAACAAACGTATCATGCGTCTTTGGGCTGAGTTCTCTTCAATGAAATACTCGTAACGATCATCATTGTTTTCCACCACAAATTCATCGTCATTTTCATGAATGGTACTTATATTGTCCTCATTATTTGATGATTCTGTCCAAGTTTTGATGTCAGTTGCTGCTAGAGACTCGGCAGTCCCAATGAAATCAACACTATCGTCATTGGGATCGATGGGTGGATGCGTTTTGTGAACTTCTTGTTTGAGTATGTGAAAGGCCTCTTTGGTTAAAAAAGAGAGGTGTTGATAAAAATGTATATGATTGTTCTATAATTAAGAATTCTTGATCTATGTATTACCCAAAACTAATTTGTTTTTAACTTCTTCTTGACATTCCTTAATGAAATTTTCAACTCTTCTGGCAGTACGTGGTGGATTAAGGCATTTGGTTTTCTGTGAAATAAATTTAAAAAAAAATTGTATATAAGCAAACGATTTAATATGTTTCTAAGGTTTTTAAAATAGTCTTAACTTCTGCATTAAATCAACTCCTGTAAATAATTGTGGGTAATATTGTACCAATTTTTCATTTAAAATTTCTGTTTTCTACGGAAATTTCTCATTTTTTTTTAATTCGCTTAATAAATTAAAAATTAGCAAATTTAAATCGACTTTTTGCAAAAAATCCCTTTTATCAAAAATCATATTGATTTTAATATCTATTGATCCGAATATTTAAATATATTTCTTAAGGCCATTATTACAGCCTTAAAATAAAATTCCCAATAATGAATGTGAACAACAGCTGTCATGAACGATAAAGTGATCATTGAGTTACAACTGTCCGATAAAATTAAAAATATAATTAAACAAATAGAATCTGGGAATTTATTTCTCATGGTGAGTAAATTTATTATATAAATTTTCATATTATTCGAATGTGTATTTCAAGTCAAATTACAATCCTCAAAAGCTTTTATACTTTAATAGTCTTATTCCTTCAATATTTTCTAGGAATATTTTCCATGCACTATCAGAATTTTCGTTTGTATATTTCTGCTACGAGGATTGTAATTTGACTTGGAATACACATTTGAATTATATGAAAATTTATAGAAAAATATAATTTAAATACTGTGGTAACATTGCAACTTTCGATTGTTTAAAGTTACCAAACATCTTTCAACATCTTTAAAAGATGTTCCTTTCTCATTTTATTCCATTCTACATCTTTTGATTATTTAAGTGTCATCACTAGAAAAGTGGCAATTATTATTGTAGCATCACTGACAAAGAGAAGATTGTTTTGAAAGCACCGTTACCATTTGTCAAGTTGACTTTTTTATTGCAAAGTTTTTTTTTGTAAAGTATTTATTATATTTTTAAACAAATTGAACTTCAAATACATTTTTGTGTTTTCTTTTTAAATTAATTTTGTAGAAAAACACTTTTTATTTTAAAAACATTTTTTTTTAAATTGTGACATTTTTTTTTGATGGTAGATATTAAGTTTGAGCAATGTAAACGAGTTTTTCACATTTTCTACATCTTTGAAGGTAGATGTTAGATGTTGATCAGTGTAAAAAGCTTATAAGAAATCAAGATGTTTCAACTCATTGTATTTCAATATACATCTTTCGATTTGTTTTGGGTCATCACTAGAAAAGTGCAATAAATTCTATTAATTGGGGCCATAACTGACAAAATGGCATATGTTTTGAAAGCAGCGTTACCATTTGTCAAGTTTTCCCCTTTTTAAGTATTTTTATGTGTAATATTTTTTTTTATATTATTAAACAAAATGAATTACAAATACATGTTGGTGTGTTCTTTTTGCACTTTTGTTGAAAAAGAGTATTTAAAAAAAGTTGTTTTTCAGAAATTTTGAAATTTTTGATTGATAGAAGATGTTAGGTGTTTTAAGTGGGAACGCATGTTTCTAATTTTAACATCTTCCATGCGGTCCTCCGAAATGTATGCAAGTGTACAAAGGGTATTAGGATGCATATTTTTAAAATTCCTTGTACTTTTTGTATTGCCGATTTTTTTTATGAAAATAATGTTAACATCTGAAGCAGTATAACGATGCTTTATTTTTACATCTGAAATATGACGATGACGAGCAAGTTTATATTCCTTTTTAAAAGCTTATTGTTCTTTCACATGTAAATATTTTGAAAAATTGTAACAACTCTATTGCCTCCATATCCATAGATAAATTTAGAAACTAACACATAAAAAAATCAAGAAACTTATTTGGTATTTTGATGTTTCAGTCGTAATAGAGCAACAAATATTTAAAACCAAAACTAAAATTAACGAAATAACAAACCTTATTATTTCCCATATCGTTGCTCCGATAACCACCATAACCATGTACGTTCATCAAAAACACCACCAATCCAATTACGTTAAAATACACAATTCGGAAAATGTTCATTATTAACACGAAAATTAATGCAACCTTTTTCTTTAAACGCTTTATAACAAATGAAAATTGAATTTTTAACAATTTTCCGAAGTCTTCACAAAAGTGTGAATATTGTGTTGCTTGCGAACTTGTTTGGTTGGTTATTAAAAACGCTTTTTTGTTTACTTGAGTGCCTTTTTTCAAGTGCACATATTGCGTTTTGTAATAATTGTTTAATGCAGGGGTTTCCATTTCTTTGCACAATTGTGCAAACCACTACAAACACATATTTTTATGCTCTTCAATTCAGTCGTCGGTGTGACTTCGACAAGTGTACATGTTTAGCGGATGCTATATTATTTTGTTTCAGCTTACACTCAAAAATATTGTGCGGTCAAAAATGCTTTTGGTAACATCCAATGCCTTGCGTGCAATATTTAGAGTCTAAATTTCAAGACTTAAATGCAGAGTAATATAACATTTCTATTTAATTTTAACATAATTTAAATTGTTGAAAATATTTAACAGCAAAGCTAACGTAAATTTTATTTAGTAAATTTTTTTAACAATAACATTTACTGCAACGTTTAAGCTATGTGTTTTGTTTGTGAAAAAAAATTCTTTGCTGCCTGTAAAAGGGTCCCTTTTGCTTTCTTTAAAAAGACGTACCTAAATGCAGAAATTATTAAGAAAAAAAATAGCCAAAAGAATTTGTTGGTATTTTGCTTGTAAAAATATTTTGGTTTCTGTACCAATTGCGTCGTTGGGTTTTTTCTTTCTTTGAAAACCCTTTTCTTAAGTAAGTAGAAATATTTAAAAAACAAGTAAAAAAGTCTTGTTTTGCTTCAATTTATGTGTAAATAACCTGTACACATAAAAGCAAATGCGACAGTAGGTAAAATGTTTGGGTAAGAAGATGTGTTTTATTGATGTATTAATGAAACTTTATTGTTTAGCACTATTTTTATTGCTTACTTTTTTATGCTACAATTATTTGACCGAGCCCAAAGAGTTAAGGCTCAGTAAGTCTTTACTTTCTGGTCTGTTACGAACCAGCTGATTTGTTTTTGTTATTAAAAAACCTGTGAAATTGATTAGTTGTTCTGTTCTGTTGCGGTTCAGTTTGATAAAATCAAGAACTTGTAAAGTAATTGTAAGTTACCGCAAAATAAATAATAAAAAATTCGTTAGTTAAATTTTATTTCTTCAAATTTATGTGCATAAAAGTTATTGAAATAAAACAATGGATGAAAACTAATAAATTTGTCATAAATGGCTACAGTTGCTACAGAAAAAGAAAATTTTACAATTTTGAAACAGAACGGCACGGAACAGAACAGAAACAGAAAGTAAAGACTAATTCTGCCTTTAACCTTACTAATTTATTGTAATTATTAAACGTAACTTTTACCTGTTATAATGACTTTATACATTTTTGCAGGCAAACTCATGTGCACATTTGGTATTTTCTAAAAAGTTATGATATACCATTAGCTAGAATAAAAATGTATGCACAGATGTTTGAAGTATGAGCAACCCAACACCGTGAATACCATTTCTATCCTGAACTAAAAAAAAATTCATTGACGTGCCTCTCTTTTTGGGCACTACTGACCTATGAGAACAATTTTTTTCGGATTTAAAATTTATTTGTTCCAAGCAACGTAATAAATTAAATTCATCCCATTTGAAAAGCATTCTACTATTACAAAACTGCCATAAAAGTATAAATTTAGAAGATTTTATTTGATAACTTGTAGAACACGGGAAAAAAATTAAAAATTTTTTGTGTTGCTAGAAAATTTTTAGCAGTTCTTTACCAATTCAATGTCGCTGATTTTAAAACTGCACTTTTTTTTCTATCAGCTGTGATTTGCGTGCAATATTTATTTTTGATGAATTTTTAAAACATAAAAATCTTTAATATTTTACAATTGTTTGATAAGATATTTGAAACTGATTTAGAGTCAAAAAGCTTCCGAATAAAAAAAGTGTAGTTTTAAAATCAGCGGCATTGAATTGGTAAAGAATTGCTACAAATTTTTTATCAACACAAAAAATTTTTAATTTTGTACCTTTGTGTTATACTTATAAAATATATATTACTAACATTTTATTTCGGCTGTAAATAAATGCATTCTCTCAATTTGCTTACTCTCTGGTACTCACTAATACACAAGCAAAAAAATTTTGGAAATCCCTGGTTTAATGGTACTTTAGCCATTCGATTTTGCAACTCCATCTCCTTCTATTACAAGATCGGCAAAAAGTTACAACGAGACAGTGTTCGATCATCGTTATGAATTATTTCTCATGTACGAAACTGGTTGATTTACAATGTGAAAAAGAGTGTAGAGCGAGCGAGAAAATTAAACAAGTTACATAAAAAAGTGCAAGTAAAGAAATTATTAGATGTTTATTTTTATTTCTTTTAATATTGATAACAATTTTGTTTGGAATCATGCTGCGAAGTGAAAACAAGTTGTATGTAGTTCAATGACAATTTACAAAAAAAAAACCTGCATATTTACATCCTTAAACAGAATGTATGATAAGTCAGTTTAAAATTAACATAAACATGAAATTTAGACACATCAAAAGTAGTTTTGGGAAAAGATTTGAGTTTTAACTTTGATTTTCAACAACACCAAGTATTGTTATCCGTGTTGGTCCAATTGACCTTTGTTAAGTACTATTTGATCTTAAACAAATAAAAATGCTATATTCAGCTGTGCCAAATCTTACATACCCTATACATACAGTAATGCCAGAACTTTTAGAGGTAAAATCAGCAAAAAACCACAATTTTTCATCAAAAAATCTTCAAAATCTGCGTCATTTTTTAATGTAGTTTATTTAGAAAAAGATATAACAATTAATTTCAAATTTATATTGCCATGTTCTGGAAATTAAAATCGATGGTAGTTTTAAAAGTAGTTCTGGTAAATATCGGGGTTTTCAACAAGAACTTTGATTTCTAATTGTGGCAACACCAACAACATGATAGTTTTGACATTCAGTTTTGTGACGTATTCGAAGTACATAGATGCATTGGCAATTGATACAATGAATTTAATTTCGTTCGAAAATCGCATGATCCCTTATAGCTCAAAACTGAAATTATTATTTTGAATTTTTTTTTCGCTAATATTATACAACATAAATGTATCTGTCATTTTCCTAAAGATTAACTTTAATTTTCTTTATACTAACAAAAATATGCTACTTTGAGTTACCCAGAATAAATTAATTCAAATCGTTACTTTAAAAAAAAATTTTTTTGCTAACTAATTTCTTTGGTTTGAAAATAAATCCGTTCCTTAAACAAAACACTTCAAAGAATTTAATGAGATATTTTACTTGACATATCCTGCGCAAAATTTTACAATACATGATGTTGTTTTCCGACATTAGCAAACAACACATTTATCAAAAAAGTATTGAAATTACATTTTTTATGAATTCTTTCGGTTGCTGCCGTTGCTTGAACTTTTGTAAGTCCAAAACGGAGCAATCTTGGTGGCAAAGTTGGGTAGGTTGGAATTTTATTTAAAAAATCTCCGAAAATCGGTAAAGAGTGTTACTTTGGAAACACCCGAAAGTTACATTTCGTAGAATTCAGACGAAGCCCATTGTCACTTGTCAGGGTATGTCAACAAGCAAAATTGCCGCATTTGGGCTTCTGAAAATCCTAGAGCGAATATTGTGAAGACTTTGTATGCTCAACGTGTCACTGTAGCTATGACATAGTCATATATGAAATTTTTTGAAACAAGATTTTTAAGTGCTGCTGCCTTTTATTTTGTTAGGCTTGGAAAAAAATACATGATGCAAAAAATGGTACAGGTACGTTAAGGGTAAATGGCTCCTCATCGAGGTCAAAGTTCAAGGTAAAAGTAAAAAAATTCATAAAATGTCCAATAACTGCCGCGGAGTCGCACCTAGAGTAGTTAAATGTAAGACTGACCCACATTAATTTTTCCTCCCCAACATTTTTGTAGAACATACTTGCACCCTAACTCCGCTCCTTAAGGGGCTTGCCCTACAAAAGTTAGTTTTTTATAAATTTTACCCCCCTCGTTCTAACTACTTTCAGGGCGCCTCTGGAGGATTCAAATGTATGATAAGCCTCCACTGATTTTTCCTGCCCAACATTTTTGTAGAACATACAACCTTTTATCTTTGCTACTAGGGTACTTTCCCTTCAAACAAAGACTTACAAATTTGCCCCCCTCGTTCTAACTACTTTCAGGCGCCTCTGGGGTCAAATGTATGATCGACCATTGATTTTTCTCACACAAAATTTTTGTGGAAGACACCAACCTTCCATATCTGCTCGTTATGCTACTTCCCTTCAAATAAAGTTTTTGTAATTGCTTAAATTAACTTAAGAAAAAGAACACAGTAAAAGCATAAAGGCAGAAAGAATAATAGTCTTTATTTTATGTTCTGTTACGAATCAGCTGATTTGTTTTTGTTATTAAAAAGCCTGTGAAAGTTATTAGTTTTTCTGTTCTGTTATGGTCCAATCTGTAACATTTAAAACTTGTTAAGAATCCTTTCACACTCGGCAATTTACTTGCGCAAGTCTCTTGCGCAACTCTTGGTTTGTAGACGTCACTGGTAAGGCCGGGTTAAGGAGCCTTAAACCAAAAAGCAAACGCAGAAAAAGTGAGAGTAAAAAATTAACTTATTCTCACAATTTATACAAAAAATTGCTGTTGCTGTAAGTAACAAGTTTCTGTTTATTTTATTTTTTCTTTGGCTTAACTTTTAAATGATGCGTTTAAATTCAAACGCATTTCGGAGGCCATTTACGGGCTTCTACTTGAATGGAAAATCGCTCACCGCATTCAAGCTATTACTTTCGACACCACTTCTGCGAACACTTGCAAATTCCAAGGTACATCTTTTTTGCTTGAGCAATTACTAGAACGAGAGCTTCTCTATCTTCCATGCAGACATCACATATATGAGTTACAACTGAAGGAAGTGTTTGAAGCCAAATTTGGAAAAATGTCTGGCACCGGGGTACCCAATATTTGCACGTTTTAAATACCAATGGGAAAATATTAAAGATAAGCCATATAGTCCTGGAATAAAAGATGATGAAGTTGCAGAAAAAATACCGGTGCAAGTTCTAATTAATACCGAATCATTTTGTTTAGCTAAGTTAAACGAACAACAACCCAGAGGCGACTACAAGGAATTTCTACAATTTTATTTTGCTGTTCTTTGGTGTAAATATTCCCAACCATAAGTTTAGCGTAGCAGGACCTACCAGTTTTGCTCGATGGATGGCCAAAGGCATTTACTGTTTAAAAATGTTTTTATTCCGAAATTTTATCGACTTAAGCGAAAATTAATTAAACGGACTTCGCGATGTTACTATTTTTATAGTAACTCTTTATATAAAAGCTACCAAAGCAGTAGAAGCCCCAAATAATGACTTAAACTTTTTAAAAGCGATTGTCCATTATGCTTCAATTGATGAGACAGTTTCACGTCAGTTGGCGAAGAGATTCTATGGACATCTCTGGTATCTTAGTGGCGAAGATGATGCTTTTGCATTATTTGATCAGAATGTTCCCTTTGATACCAAGCGAAGAATGGCAGATGCAATTCGTACATTTGAGAGAGATAAAGAGAAATACGCGGAAGAACTGTCGGGCAGTCACATGGAGGAATCTTATGATGAAGATAGTGGGGCATAAGAGGTAAGAGTAAATGTTTCTCCAGTACCTTTTTGCGACTTCGAACGTGTTAAAAGAATTTCATTGACACCAAAAGATGTAAACGAAGATTTCATGGAGAAAAATTTGAGTCATTATGTTACACCAGACTCAGGAAAAATTTTTCCTCTCCTCGGATTGTCCAAAGATTTTCTTGATAGTGATCCAGAAACTTGGGAAAAGCGTGACAACAAATACTAGAAACGATTCTGCCGCAACGAGGAAGAAAACATATTTCTACTGCAAGTCGTTGCCGAAAATAGGAAAAAATATCCACTTTATTACAAAAATCAATTAATAAATTAAAATAATATACATACATATCGCACTTAAACTTGTAATTGAAATCAATTTAATAAAAAAATTTCAAGATACATATAAAAAAGGATTTTTTGTATGGGAACCACTTAGAACAATAGGGACAAAATTTATATAAAAAAATATTTGCATAGGAGGTACCCTAAAGAACAGAGAAAGAGGTTTGAAATGTACATTTGACTCCTCCAGAGCCGCCCAGAAAGTAGTTAGAACGATGGGGGCAAATTTTTAAATCTTTGTTTGAAAGGAAAGTACCCTAAGTAGCAGAGATAGAAGGTTAGTATAATCTACAAAACATGTTGGGGAGGAAAAATCAGTGGGGGTTTGTCATACATTTGAATCCTCCAGAGGCGCCCTGAAAGTAGTTAGAACGAGGGGGGCAAATTTGTAAATCTTTGCTTGAAGGGAAAGTACCCTAAGTAACAGAGATAGAAGGTTAGTATGTTCTACAAAAATGTTGGGGAGAAAAAATCAGTGGGGGTTTGTCATGCATTTGAATCCTCCAGAGGTGCCCTGAAACTTGTCAGGACGATGGGGGTAAAATTTATAAAAAACTAACTTTTGAAGGGCAAGCCCCTTAAGGAGCGGAGATAGGGTGTAAGTATGTTCTACAAAAATGTTGGGGAGGAAAAATTAATGTGGGTCAGTCTTACATTTAACTACTCTAGGTGCGACTCCGCGGCAGTTATTGGACATTTTATGAATTTTTTCACTTTTACCTTGACCTTTGACCTCGATGAGGAGCCATTTACCCTTAACCAACCTGCACCATTTTTTGCATTATGTATTTTTTTTCCAAGCCTAACAAAATAAAAGGCGGCAGCACTTCAAAATCGAAAAATCGTTCACTATGTCATACCTAGTGTCACTGTATGGTGCGCTATGTGGTCTGGAGGCGTGATTGGGACTTTTTTCGAAGATAAGGCTGGAAATGCTGTAGTGGTCAATGGATCATGCTATCGCGAGATGTTAACAACTCAATTTTGGCCTATTATTGATGACGTGAATATCAATGAAATGTGGTTTCAACAGACGGTGCCACATGTCACACAGCCAATGAAACAATCAATTTATTTCAAACCAAATTTACCGATAGCATAATTTCAGCTTTTAATTGGCCAGCCAGATCGTGTGATTTAACAACACTGGATTATTTTTTGTAGGGTTATGTTAACGACTGAGTCTATACGGAGCCAATCTAATCGATCGCAGCCTTAAAACTCAGACATGTCGTCTCACTACAAACACTGTTTAGCAATGACATGGTCCATGCATGCATTACATCGGACCAGTTCATGGAGTAGTCCATTTAATCAAAATGAATCAGGTGATCCAATATTATTTGCAGGGTATAAGCCGGCCGATTTTTCTCAACAACTGCTTAACACGATTGGCTCACAACTTGCATATCCCTGCAAATAATATTGGACTTACTGATCCATTTTGATTAAATGAACTACTCCATGGACTGCTCCGATGTAATGCAAGCATGGACCATTTCATTGTTAAAAAGTGTTTGTAGTGAGACGACATGTCTTCGTTTTTAACGACATATTTTCGTTTTTAAACGAGGTTAAAACTAATCCTCTTGTGTATACAATGGGTTGCTTTTGTAGTCGTTTGTGGGCTATATTTTACACTCGTGTTTGGACTAGTCCTATTATTTGCAGGGTAGTCCCTTGTGGGCTACACATTGTACACGCGTGTTTTTGGATTAGTCCTATTATTTGCAGGGATATCGCTCGTTATTTTGCGAATAACAAAGATACTCTGAAAAACAGCGGATTCATTTGAATTCGCCAGTGCAAATACCTTGTTAAATGTACCTTAACAGCAATTACATTATTTTTTAAGTATACAACTGGTCTTACATTTTTGCCACAGTTTTTTGTTCAAATGTTCTCTAAAAATGTTGGTTATGAACGGGTTAATTTAATAGTAGCAACATATATTAATAAAACGTGTTTCGTGCACAAAGATTTGCTTTTTTTGGTTATTAAATGGGGTTTTAATGATGTCTTAGAGAATCCCAAACGGAGGTTAACACATTTCGAACGACGTATTTAAAATGAAAATCCGGCAAAAAAGGTTAAGTTATTTAAATTTTCATTAAAATCGAATGGAACATCGTCAAAAAACTGACATAAACATCTCTCTATCTCGTGGTTAGATTCTTAAAATGTTTCAATCCAGAATCAAAGAATATTTAAATATCTATTATATTTGTCATTTATTGGACAAAAAAATTTACAGAACTTTTTATTAATGAAAAATACCATTTTTGGACCCCTTGTTGACGCAGATTAGCTCACGGAAATTATCGCTAGACTAAAAATATTTTGGGAATCATCAAAAAAAAAAAAATGTCAAAGTTGATTTTCAGGGTTTTTGTCCATAAAAGGTGAGTCGGTCTGAGAACAACATTTCGTATCAATCTATCATTTATGATCTTTAAAAAACTTATTTGTTGAACAAACTATAAATACAAAGTGTAAAAAAATGTTTAAAAATATCTAGAATATGGGATTAGGTAACAAACCTGAAAGGTTAAGCTTTGCCAAAATTTTTTTACTAACAACACCCTTTGCATTTATGGTACATATGTATGTACATGCAACACGAGAACATCGTTATCTTAATATTTAACCTGTTAAAAATAAAATGCCCTTAACGGTGTATTAATAAATATGTAAATAAAGACTAGTCTTGCAAGTCTGATCTTACAACACTGCTTCCGCATTTAAAAAGACATTAATGAAACAATTTAAAAAATAATTCACAGGTTTTTGTTAACAAAAAATATTAAAAAATGCCCTGATGATCCATTTAAAGAATAAAAAAAAATTTCTTTCATTTAAAACATGCAGTTGCTTAATTCACAAAATTTCCAGAAGTTCCATTTTTAAAACTTGCTATTGTTTAATACACAAAACATTTTACTTACAGTTTGCTATATAACAACCTGTAAAATCCAGTATTTTAAAAAATCATTCTCAATATGAGTTTCTTACAAAATATTATTTACTTTTTAACAATTTTTCAAATTTTGAATTTGGTATTTTGTAATACAGTGCTTAAGACAGATACAAAAATTTATAAAAAAAATATAGATGTTGGTTTTATACAAACCGACTATACACTAAACGATAAAGGTTTAACTATTAACGAGAAGTGTAAAACGTCTAAGATATTATTCACAAATAAAGGTTTAGTAAACGGTCAAATTTTATCCGATGTACAGCGTGTTTATTATGATACAAAGCGGGGTTATACAAGCCCACAATATTATCTAGATTTGTATAATAATTTACAGGATTTATTGAAAAGATCATCTTTGCACATTAATTTTAAAAGCAGTGTTGAACACGGTCCGAGAGAAACGAGACTTGACAATTATAATGTTAAACATGAAATGCGCATTATTTTATTGGAAGGATTTTATTTAAACTTTGGTCGTCGAATAAGTGGACATAAATTTAATTTGAATAAATCTGTTATAGATAAATTAAATCAAATTTTTAATTTGTTTGCGGAAAAAACATTGGCTCAAGAGCATATAAAAGGTGTTAAACATACAATGAACATCTCTAGCAAAGCGTTTAAAACGGCCGGTTTAGTTGGAAACAATAAACTGAAGTTGGCGCTTTATAAGAAAATGTATAAAACAAAATTAAATTTGTGCATCAAGCTGGATAATGGTAAAAGTCTATGTCAAAATGAAAAGACATTGTCTGTGGATGCAGTAAAAAATTTACTTAAAAACAAATATTAAACTTAATAAATATGTAAATTAATATTTAACTTGAAAAAAGTTTGTAATACATACATATAACAATTGTAAACTTGGAAAAATAAACCTTTTTTTAGCAAAAATTTATTTAAATTATTTTATTTTTCACATTTCATATATAAATTAAAAAAATAATTAAATCTTAAACATAAATTTTATTTAACAAGAGGGTTTTGTTTTAATTCAATATTTAAATTTAACAGTTTTCCTATTATTTTTCCCAAAGTATTTATATCATTGAATAGCAAACCAAATTATACAATCTAGCTTTAGTATATAACGAATGTCTAATGTTTATTTATTTTCTGCTGAGTAAAATTTGATTCAAGGCGAATTTAGTTAATTCGCCTTGATTTGATTTTAAAGTAAAAAGTGTTGCCAAATAGATAAAATAACATATTCGAAAAATAGGGCTGACTTAAGCCAATGTCAAAAATTAACGAAAAGCCTGTCAAAAAACATTTGATTTCGTACTAGAATGCGTTATTTTGTGTGACGAAGAAAAATACTTTGTCTTGAAAGCAAAATTTCATACAGTTTGGTCTTGCGTGACGTAAGTTTGATGTCCTGCTCAGATTTTAAAAAGGGGAATGCGCCATATCTGTATTTTGCTTAATGGATTCCATACGGAAAGTGCGATAAGTTTCCCAAATAGATTACACTCTAGGAAATTTGTTTTTCAATACTATGCTATAGGGTATCACATGGTCGGGCTTGATATATATCTAACAAATATCAATTTTCACACCAAATTTTATTACGATTGGACAATTTTTGTAAGTGTTATAGCATTTTTAAGAAAACGGGTATATGGCAGGACCTTGAGTCCTTGTTCAGATTTTAATGAAAATATACACACACGTTGCTAGTTGTGTGTGTATCAGCATGACCATTTTTCGTAGTTTTGTGGGCATTATTGAAGCTAAAATTACATTTTTCCATTTCAGGACACATGGGAGGTAGGCGTGTCCTTGGACCGATTTCTCCAAAAATGCATATTTTTCTTAACTAAGCTATTTTATGCTAGTGTACCAAATTTCTGACAACTCCTTCTATTTATGTCCCTTCGTTATATGGGGACAAAGCACTGTGCGACGCAAGCATAAGATCAATATATACATATTTATTTTAATATTATTTTGCAATATCTAGGAACCTGATTTGAAATTGCACAAAATAACTTTTTATTTATTTTAATTTATGCGATTATTATAATTGTTTTTAAATATAGTATATTATTGGGGAATTGCACATAGCTTTGAAAAATGATATCCTGTAAGGGATGTCCATTTTCTGCTTCGCACATACGTTCTCTTTTTAGCATATTTTCCATTACTTTTCGCAAAATTTCGAATGTAATGCCCATGATTTCATTTCGAAGGTTGATTTTCAGTTAGACCATGGTTCTTGGTTTGTTAACGTATACTCGGAATTCTTACAGACCCATGTTGACGAAAATTTCCAATCAAATGGTTTATTTCTGACGCTGTGGGTGCAATGCGGACATTAAAATGACGACAATATGCACGCTGTGTGAACACAATTTTTATAAATAACATTTTAGTAAGATATTTAAGATTTTTACTAACAAATATTCAAAAACACAGGAATTACCAATTTTATTATAAGTTAAGTTTTAAGTCAAGTTTGTTTGAGACTTTAAAACAATCACATAAGAAAAAAAATATGAGTCAAATTACACAGAAAACTTAAAACTATAATGTGTTATATTAATAAATATTATTGTTTAACAGTAACAAACTTATCAGGTTTTGTAAAAGATCACTAACATTAAGGTTTAAAGTGCTTGCTCGCGGCACAGAATTTTGGGGAAGTAAAAATTAAATGTGCTTTAAAACTAATCTTAAAGCTTAAAATAATAAGAGAAGTAAAAAAACAAGGAGAAAAAATAATATAAAAAATAACCCCTGTGGGCACCTGCAATTTTTGAAACATAAAATTTCGGTAGTAAGCTATTTACACATATAATTTCATGTTCTACATTACCTAAGGGTAGTTGGTATTGAACCAATTTAAACCTGCTTGATCATTTAAGACATTTTGAATCAAGACATTATCGAGATTATGCAAAGAGTCAATAATTCATTAACTCAAAGTCATACGAGGCTAAGGGTTTAACCTTTATTAAATCATATATATGTATATATTCCTATGATTGGCGCATATTCAGAAATCATAACTAAAGTCGCAACTAACAAAACAGAAACTAAAAAATAGTTCATAGATAGTTATAGATCTTATACATAATTCATAACTAGATTAGCAACGGCTTTCAGCTGATTGAAGAAATGCAACATGCATATTGGCATGTAGAAAAACAAAAAGTCGATAATATTTTGAACGATATATACTGTAGTTAATATAAAAGCTTATTAAGCTATTGTTCTTAAAAAATGCATACAAATTCTAAAAAAGTAATATTTTGGTTATTATTTTATTTTTTGTATGGATGTTTTTGGACGCGGTATAAATGGATGAAAGTGCCTAATGTAATGTTTTCTGTATTTTAGAGTGTAACAAATTGGTCGCCAAAATTGTTTTGCTATTCAAATAAATTAATTTTTTTTTTGGGCACAAATTTAAGAAACTTTCTCAGTTAACATGATTAAGAGCGAGCGATTCATTAAATTCATTGTAAAAGTTTCACAATCAAGGGTTGTGAACAACCTCTTCACCGGGGATGTTGTAACCGCCTATTCAAATAAATTATAAGATACTATTAATCAGATGTTCTTTGTATGTATTAGTTAGTTAACATTTAGTTACAGCTCTACTCATAATTAAGTGTAAGCTTTTCCTGCTGAAAATAACCAACGGTCAATAGCTTAAATAGGTGCTTAAAAAAGTTTACACTTGGTAATAATTTATGAGTATGCGCCATTTAGTATAGCGGAATTCAGTAAAAAACATAAAAAGGTGAATAAACGGTTCATAGGAGAAAATAGTATTTGAAGATCTTTAACTTTCATGAATTTACTTTTCCCCGATACCAACATTACTTTCCTTAGTCTGGCAGTATTCGTTTTGCATTCAATTCTCTTAGATGGCAGCACTTCTTTGCAGACTTTTCATCGCCAGCGCTAACTAGCGGGCTGCATAGCAAAAATTTAATTCACACTCGGTTTTCGGTACTAGCAAAAGTTGTACTCAGGTAAAAATCTTAATATTTTTTTAATAAAGGAATAATATAAGTTAAAAAAAATAGTGCAAAATTGAATTAACAGCATAAAATAATTATAGAAAACCAAAATAATTTATAGGAATATGAAGTGTTTGTGAAATTAATCAATATAAAAACCAGGTCAAATGACACATATGTATGTACGTTTGTGTGTGAGTGCTGAAAAACTGCTTTAAAAAAAGAAAAAGTTGTGTAATTATTATGGTAAAAACCAGACAAATAAACAAAAATATTTCCAAAAATGTCTACGTATAAAAATTTAATAATAAGTTAAAATGACCAAAATTAAGGAGTTGCAACATAATTATGCAATTTTTTGTTGAGTGCGTTTCTTTTTTATTTATTATTTCTCTTTTGGATCTAAAAAAAATTTATTCAGAAGGAGCTAAGGTCAACAAAAATTAACCAAGCACTGTCTGAGTCATGGTAAAGCATTAAAGTGCTGATAACATACCAACGAAATAATTTATAAAAACTTTTAATGTATTGAAAGAATAAATTTAGTTGTTAAATACAAAATTGTGTGGGATGGTCTACGTCATCGTTGTTTATGAATATGAATGACTTTTCTGCCGGTAATTCTTACTTTGAATCTTATCACGTGTTAAACTTTTTATGACCTTTTTTTATAAAAAAGCTTGTGTTTATTTAAAACCTCGTGTTGGCTTCTCCCAACAACTGCAATAGCTTTAATGTTCTGCTTGCAGAAATAAAAAAAAACCGGTATTAGTCACCTTGGAGGCTTGGCCTTAAAAATGCTTCAAATGCGCACGTTTATTTTTACTATGTCTCTTCATTCATGGCCTTAACATGGCGATTGGTTTAGTTAGATCGACCTTCTCTCAGTTGCTGCATTCATCATCATGTTTCATACATTGATTTGTGCGCAAGGAAAGGGGCTCGTCTATCTTATTTTTTTCTTGTATTGCTTTGTTTTATAAAATTGCATTAATTTCTTTTAACAGTTGTGATAAAAATATTAGCAATAACTAGATAACATAAGTTTCTAGAGTTATGCAGAATTTATATAAAAAAGCCATTATCTCGGCTTAAATCTATTTTACCAAAGCAGCTTCAATCATCAAAAAAGTTACATAAGGTGATGAAAAATTTAAAAACAAGAATAAAATATTGCATGAAAAAAGTTGCAGAAACGCATGGTTGATGTTTTCATATGGGTACACATATGTATACGCGGTTTTTCACCTAGTGGTATCATTTAAAAGCTTTTGAATTGGTCTTTTGTTGATGTATAAAATTTAATAAAAAATATTTCACCCATTAGAATGCAGGGAAGAATGCGAAAATCTAAGTATTAAGTAAGGTGTTACTATACCACACAGTATAAAATTCTTGCGCTCGGCCGAAGGCTGGCTAACCAGAGAAGCTTCAGTTAGCAAAGTCAGTCCTTATTATACCACAAAGGAGGAAATCTTTGCGCCGATAACCCTGCTATGAAAAAGCTTGATTTGACGAAGCCGGTATTTAATATTCCATAGTCGATTCGAAAATTTCATACAAACCATATTTTTATATCCTCCACCACAATTAGTTGTGAAGAGGGTATACTAAGTTTGTCATTCCGTGTGAAACGTTTTTATTATTCATCTCAGACCCCATAAAGTAGCTTTTATTAACCATAAAAGGCCCTAAGGGCTCGGTTATGTTATTGAAGAAAATAAAATAAATAAATAAAGTATGTATATTCTGGCTCCTTGAGTAATTCTAAGTCCATTTAACCATGTACGTCTGTTGAAAACACGCTCACTTTCGAAAAACTCAAAAGAAATAAACAAACTTGGTGTCAAATTACTTGTAGTTATTCTAAGCTGTTTGGATTTTAAATCCAGCAAAATCGGTTCAGTAGGATCAAAGCTATTAAACAAAATGTGGGACCACCACCTTAAAATTTTGATAATTTTGTTACAAAAACTAACAAATGGTGGAAAAATGCACGGAATAATATAAGATTTTGCAAATATTCGTTTAATTCGACTGAAAATCACTCTGTAAAATTTCGTAAAGATCGGTCCTTAATTTACCCTAGGCCCTATACAAACACTACTCCCGGAAATCAGTTTAGTACGCCTAAAACCGTAAATAATAATGCTATCAGAATAAAATTGAATTCTTCACAGTTTTAAAGGACTAGAAATCATATTGTAAAATTTCGTGAAGATCGGTCTATATTTTACTCTAGGCCCCATATAAAGCCCACTCTGGTAAACCGTAGCAGATATAGATATTACGGTAAAATTTCTTTCAATTTAGCTTCATATGGCCAGAAAAAATGTCATGTAATTTTGTGATATACGGTCAATAATTTACCTTAGATTCCATATTTAGCAGCCTTCTGAAATTCACTGTAAACGCTAAAACTAATTTCACCACTCTGCGGAATTTTGGCTCCAATATAAATACCCATCCTGAAAATCAGTTATGTTCGTCTTAAACTGTTACGAATCATAATATTTTACTCAATGTTGTCGGATATCAAAGATTCGGCCCAGCCGAATATAGCACACTAACTTGTTTTAATAAAAATTTTAAAGAAATCAAGTTATTTCCTGTGAACACTTTAAAAAAATGGCTTTTAAACATTATCGACTCATCGGATTGTACGAGTTGCTTTGAAGCATAGGCAAGTGTTTTTAAATTAATAGTGCATTGAAAATCAAATTCCATTTAAAGTTTTCAATTGCAAATTTACGCTTAGATTTCTTTTTTCGTAAATGAAATAAAACATTCGAAATTTTGATAAAAAAGAATATTTAAAAAATCGTATGCATAGGTATTAAATTAACATAATTAGTGTAAATTTTAACAGTATTGAGTTGTTAATTAACTTTTCACATGACTAAAAACTAACTTTAGTAGATTACATATCAATAATTTTAAATAAATTTTAAACAATATGAATCATTTTTACTCTGCATTAGAATTTGCCCCCTTACTTTTCAATTTCTTAACAAAAACACTCCCACTTTTTGTTAAATAATCTTATCGTTTTTATCTAACGTTTTTCAAGGTCTAATATGTTTTGAAAACACAAGCTGTTGCTGGCTAAAAATGTACATTAATAGTTTTATGTCATATACGATTTAACCAAAAAATTGTATAGGTACCGTACCTACTTATCAAATTTCTTGAGTTAAAGGTCAATAAAAACGGGGTTTCGTAAAAACCTCGGTAACGGTAACATTTATCAAATGTGTAGCTTAGGATATTTCCCACAAAAAATATAAACGTAATTTTATTCGTAGTACAAATGGCATTTGAAAAAGTTCGTTGCAAATAATTATGATAATTGCGTGAGCGTGCGTAAACGTGAAACTTAAAAAACATCATTAAAAAATATCAGTTCGTTAGCTTGCGTGTCGTGAGCCTAAAAACACTCCCGTGCACGGAATAATTTTTACCTCAAAAAAATGTATTAATATTGTGGTTATTTTTAATTAAGCTTAAATTCATTAAATTTAATTTTCATTAAATTATTTTTATGAAAAAAGGAATTTTACAACATGAAATTAATTAATATTTATTGATAATTTTTCATTCTTGACTGCCCTGAGTCTCGAACAAAGGAGTTTTTTAAGGACGGTTACCCTTACATGTTTCGATTTCAACCACTCAATCTCTTCAGAGGGGTTTGCCGTTTAACACTCGCAGCCATCGACGACTGCTGGCAGTCAATATAGTCAAACATCAATCTTTAAACCAAATTGTATTTAACCTTTGGTATATCGAAATTTGTTTTGAATGATTATCTATTTTAATTGATTTTACATGTTCATCCTTACTTCTGTTTTTTCGTACCTTTTGTCAAGAATTCTTGAAGTTCAAGGTATTTTTTTTTGTTTTTTCATTTTTTTTGCCTTTGTTTTTTCTTGTTGACATTTTCTGCACAACTTAAAGGACAAATGTAAACTGTTCTATGGGTTTTAATCCAAATTTTGATATTTTAATTAGGCTTAAGTTCATAAAAAATTTACATTTTTAAGTAAATTTTTTATGATATAAATATTAACGCTCATATGTATGTATTTTCAACTGAGTGTATAATAAAGTTAAGATACCTGCTAGGGAATGGTAGTCCCAGGGTTCTGTGCCTCTGTCCTTAGACGCAGGGTCTCAGACAGAAATGGCTAGGAGATATATTTCACGACGAACTGGGGTCTATCGTTGGATGTAATACATTCGATCTACTGGGGTTTGTCAGTAAAATAGGTCATTTGCTTCAATTCTTAAAGGAAGTAAAGGCTATAAATTTTTATATTTACGGCGTCAAATAAAGCAAAAAAAAAAAATGTAAGTTAAAACGCGTTTAGTTTCCTATTGGATTGGCATTTGCAATGACAATCAATAAGTCGCAAGGCCAAACGATGTCTGTTTTCGGTTTAGATTTGGGCACATCATGTTTTTCACACGGACAATTATACGTGGCATGTTCTCGCGACAGCAAGCCATCAAGCTTATTTGTGTTGGCTTAAGACAGGCTGACAAAAACATAGTACACGCAATTGTTCTTCGTAATGAAAATAGATTATCTCTGTTTAATTTTAATACTTAAGTATATACGTTTAATACATCACTTTTTTATGTTTAACTTTTGAATATGTAACGAACAGAAATAAAAAGCTATAGTTTTTTTCATCGCCGATCATGGTATAATGCTCTTCATTCCTCTTTCTTTCACATGAAATAAGTTACATGGCAAAACAACGTTTGCCGGGTCAGCAAGTTTATTATAAAAAATATGGCTAAAATTCAAAATTTTTTTTTTATAAAATTCAATCAAAAACACAATTTTAATGTGTGAAATGTACATAGGAAGTAGATTTAAAATTTACACATTTTCACTTTTTGCAGGAAAAGGATAAACAGTGGTCATATTTACCCACCAAAAATTCAAAAATATCGAAATATATATATTGTAAAATTACAAACGGAATTACAAACTTTATATTCCCTTTTACCTTTGGTGAAGGGTATAATAATAATAAATACGTAATTTTGTTCTGGGCAAAATTTGAAACGGGTTTCTTAATGAAAATGTATGTGGTTATGAAAATTTTTTTTTGCTTTATTGTGAACACTAAAACCCTGCACGCATGAATTTGAATGCCGTTTCAAGACATTCGTTTGTTTTTTAAATACGAATTGTCGATTGCTCTTTGCTAACGAATCAAATACTATATCGTGAACAATTTTAATTAGTGTTTTATCACCGACCAAATACGAAGTATAAAGAGTACGGAATATAATCCGCACAACAACGAAACAAAATAATCACACTAACAACACCAATTTTTTTTTTATAACTATATTTTTTTTAATTCCCTAAGCAAATCCCGCACAGCTCTAAGCGTGAAATAGAGTCTTTGGCGGGAATCGAACCCGCAACCCCGGCGCTGATAGACTAGCTCACTACCAGCTAGCCTACAGGGGCACTCACACCAAATCACACCAATCACACCAAACAACAGTAACACAAATAGGTGATATGAATTATCTTATTTTTTTATTATTATGTATGACTAGTAAGCAGAGTACCGAAACGTTCGCTCATTTTTCAGTCATGAGCGAGCGTGAAAAATTTTAAATTGTACTGCTTTTTCTCATTCATGAGGGTGAGGAAAAAAAATATTTTGAATTTCCTCATTCATGAAAAATGAGCAAACAAAAAAATTCATATGTGAATTTGTCAGATATGAAAAATTTAAAAAAATTCACATTCAAATTCCTCATAAAGAAAAAAAAACGCGATTTGCCCGTCCATTAACAGCGGGAAAATGAAGAAGTAAAGAGGCCTTATAGAATGCCTTATTGGCGATATAAAGTTTTTCAGTCGCATTCCAACTGTATTTCTAATTTACACAGTATGTCATTGGATCTACTTTAACGATTTCGACAGGCCTTATCTTAGAATAGAAAATCCCAATTTCTAAAATATTTAATAAAAACTATTCTAAAAGAACTTTTAAAATAATGCAGAGTGGAATAAGTAAAAGTTTATTAAAAATACAGTTGTAAACCTTCTTTAAGGCCTGAAAAGTGAAAGCGCTGGCAATTTTTCCCGCTGGGCAACGTGAAAGCATGTGTGTGTGTTTTGTTTTGTAAAATTATTTTTTGGCTGCAGCACCATGGTGAACCAAAATGTATGTGCTGCTTTTTAGCAGGCATAAATTATTGAAAAAAAATTAAAAGAACTGCACATATCGTCATCTTAAATGCAGA
This sequence comes from Pollenia labialis, assembly GCA_949318255.1. Taxonomy (NCBI): domain Eukaryota; kingdom Metazoa; phylum Arthropoda; class Insecta; order Diptera; family Polleniidae; genus Pollenia; species Pollenia labialis. Next base: position 136,577,003 of record OX439140.1, read on the forward strand.
ATAACATAACATTTCATAAGTTTACATGCAGAGCAAAAAACTTTGTAAAATGTTAATTATTTGAGATTTAAAATCAATTTTAAATATTTCAGATAAAAATGCGATAACCCATATATTTTTGAAGAAAAATATCATTTTTATTATTTTTTAAAATGTGTTAATATTAATTTGTATTTTTTGGAAACAAAAAGACATATCGTAAAAGAAAGTATATTAGTATTAAGTGAAACAAACATATAATATATTAAATTATTAAATATTTGTGTTTAATTACCGGAAAATGGAATATATATATAAATATATGATAATCACACGATTAATATGTAGCATCATAAGGATTGCGTTGACATGTTAAATAAGTTTGCTTTTCTGATGCAGCGCAGGCAGTAATGCATTTAACAATGTGGAGAACTTATATTGTTATAGATATTATGACATACCTATTATTTATAATTTTTTTTATTGATTTTAATTACTTATAAGTAGTGGTTTAAACTAAAATATGTACTTCATTAAATTTAGCTATGAATTGATTTTAAAAATACATCTTTTTCATTCTTATCTAAACGTATTTTGATCTCCATAAAATGAATTATCTTAATGAATTTTTTTTTACAATGAACAAATTTTGCAAATAAATATTTGACTCATATTCATTCATACCTATTTGTCTCCAGTTCACGAATTATTTCAAAATAACTCTGCATCATATACTTTCAAAGCTAATGCAACAAGTTAATTTTAATTAGGTAATTTATGAAAAATATAAAAAAGATGGAAAGAGTAGTCCAACTAAGAGTAGTTGTTGATAGCAGCTCCGGTATTTAGTAAACGTAAATATTGGACAAAGTAGTACTTCTCCAAAGAAAGATATTATTAGAATTTAATAAAGCTGAAGAATTAACAAAATATAGCTAAACAGTCTATATTCCACTACTTATTTAAAAAAAAAATTGCGTTTATTCTAAAAATTTATAAAAATTGTCTTTTTTAAGGATATTGATGAAGGGCCACTTGGAAGAATGCAATTCTAACACAAAAAACCCCGAAAATTTTAAATAAACTAATAAAAAATATTTCTTTTGTATTATAAACTTTATATTTTATGGTCCCATACAGATTTATTATAGGGAAGTTCGACTATATTTAAATTTATTAAAAAGGAAATACATATGTACATACATATATAAACTCAAAAATCTAAGGACCTGCAGATGTTGTCATTTATTCTTGGAAATTCTTAGCGTTTGGGAGTGCAATGGGGTAGGCTACACAATTTCAAGATTACTAACGGTTCGGTTCTTTTAATTTTACAGCACTTTTTTATTTTTTCTTATGCTATACTGAAAATTATTATTATTAATTATTATTTGATCACAAATTTCACTAGCACCGTAGTAACAGTAATCAAACAGATCACCCAATTTTGATGTTGTAAAAAAATGTGTTCTTATAAAAATAATTAAAAACTCTGCTAATTTTTTTCTTGAGTGTGATTATACATTATGTTGTTAAGAACAATGATATACATATGTATTTGATAACACTTAATTTTTCATTTTGTAAATAACTTGGTTATTTTTTTAGATAGAAGTTTAAAATTTTATAAAAATATGTTGTAACGTGAATTGTAATCAACAAAACAAGTCAATTTCAAATATTCCAATAATATCTTCATTGTTTTGCATTTAAGCTAACGATATGTGTTTTGTTTGTGAAAAATAAAAATTCTTTGATGCCTTTAAAAGGGTTACTTTTTCGTTTCGTTAAAAAGACGTACCTGAAGGCAGAAATATTAAGAGAAAAAATAGCCAAAATAATTTGTTGGTATTTTGCTTGTAAAAATATTTTGGTTTCTGTACCAATCGCGTCGGTGGGTTTTTTTTTCTTTGAAAACACTTTTCTTAAGCAAGTAAAAATATTTAAAAAAAAAAATGAAAAGGTCTTGTTTTGCTACAATTTATGTGTAAATAACCTCTACACATAAAAGCAAATGTGACAGTTGGTAAAGTATTTGGGTAAGAAGATGTGTTTTTGACGGATTAATGAATCTTTATTGTTTCGCACGAAATTTATTGCTTACTTTTTTATGCTAGAATTATATAACAGAGCCCAAAGAGTTAGCCTTACCATTTTGTGGTAATTTACTTGACGTAAATTTGAACTGTTATAATGACTTTATACATTTTTGCAGGCATTTTTTGCATATTTTGTAAAAAGTTATGATACCATTAGGTAGAATTAAAATGTAGGCACAGATGTTTGAATAATTTGTCCTGTTGCCTTTTCTTATTGTACATTTTTCATTAATCCGTCAATAAAACATCTTCTTGACCAAATACTTTACCTACTGTCACATTTGCTTTTATGTGTAGAGGTTATTTACACATAAATTGTAGCAAAACAAGACCTTTTCATTTTTTTTTTAAATATTTTTACTTGCTTAAGAAAAGTGTTTTCAAAGAAAAAAAAAACCCACCGACGCGATTGGTACAGAAACCAAAATATTTTTACAAGCACAAAATACCAACAACTTCTTATGGCTATTTTTTCTCTTAATATTTCTGCCTTCAGGTACGTCTTTTTAACGAAACGAAAAAGTAACCCTTTTAAAGGCATCAAAGAATTTTTATTTTTCACAAACAAAACACATATCGTTAGCTTAAATGCAAAACAATGAAGATATTATTGGAATATTTGAAATTGACTTGTTTTGTTGATTACAATTCACGTTACAACATATTTTTATAAAATTTTAAACTTCTATCTAAAAAAATAACCAAGTTATTTACAAAATGAAAAATTAAGTGTTATCAAATACATATGTATATCATTGTTCTTAACAACATAATGTATAATCACACTCAAGAAAAAAATTAGCAGAGTTTTTAATTATTTTTATAAGAACACATTTTTTTACAACATCAAAATTGGGTGATCTGTTTGATTACTGTTACTACGGTGCTAGTGAAATTTGTGATCAAATAATAATTAATAATAATAATTTTCAGTATAGCATAAGAAAAAATAAAAAAGTGCTGTAAAATTAAAAGAACCGAACCGTTAGTAATCTTGAAATTGTGTAGCCTACCCCATTGCACTCCCAAACGCTAAGAATTTCCAAGAATAAATGACAACATCTGCAGGTCCTTAGATTTTTGAGTTTATATATGTATGTACATATGTATTTCCTTTTTAATAAATTTAAATATAGTCGAACTTCCCTATAATAAATCTGTATGGGACCATAAAATATAAAGTTTATAATACAAAAGAAATATTTTTTATTAGTTTATTTAAAATTTTCGGGGTTTTTTGTGTTAGAATTGCATTCTTCCAAGTGGCCCTTCATCAATATCCTTAAAAAAGACAATTTTTATAAATTTTTAGAATAAACGCAATTTTTTTTTTAAATAAGTAGTGGAATATAGACTGTTTAGCTATATTTTGTTAATTCTTCAGCTTTATTAAATTCTAATAATATCTTTCTTTGGAGAAGTACTACTTTGTCCAATATTTACGTTTACTAAATACCGGAGCTGCTATCAACAACTACTCTTAGTTGGACTACTCTTTCCATCTTTTTTATATTTTTCATAAATTACCTAATTAAAATTAACTTGTTGCATTAGCTTTGAAAGTATATGATGCAGAGTTATTTTGAAATAATTCGTGAACTGGAGACAAATAGGTATGAATGAATATGAGTCAAATATTTATTTGCAAAATTTGTTCATTGTAAAAAAAATTCATTAAGATAATTCATTTTATGGAGATCAAAATACGTTTAGATAAGAATGAAAAAGATGTATTTTTAAAATCAATTCATAGCTAAATTTAATGAAGTACATATTTTAGTTTAAACCACTACTTATAAGTAATTAAAATCAATAAAAAAAATTATAAATAATAGGTATGTCATAATATCTATAACAATATAAGTTCTCCACATTGTTAAATGCATTACTGCCTGCGCTGCATCAGAAAAGCAAACTTATTTAACATGTCAACGCAATCCTTATGATGCTACATATTAATCGTGTGATTATCATATATTTATATATATATTCCATTTTCCGGTAATTAAACACAAATATTTAATAATTTAATATATTATATGTTTGTTTCACTTAATACTAATATACTTTCTTTTACGATATGTCTTTTTGTTTCCAAAAAATACAAATTAATATTAACACATTTTAAAAAATAATAAAAATGATATTTTTCTTCAAAAATATATGGGTTATCGCATTTTTATCTGAAATATTTAAAATTGATTTTAAATCTCAAATAATTAACATTTTACAAAGTTTTTTGCTCTGCATGTAAACTTATGAAATGTTATGTTATTCTGCATTTAAGATGACGATATGTGCAGTCCTTTTAATTTTTTTCCAATAATCTTTTCCTACAAAAAATGCAACAGACACTTTGGCTGGTTGCCTTTGCCAAAAATATTTTACACAAACAAATACACACACAGGCATTTCGAGCTGTAGTCATGCAAACTGTCGAGCAACAACAACATTACTAGTGAGGATCGTTTTTAAAACTTTTTTTTTCCTCATTTTACATGACTGAAGAAAGGCAAAATTGGATTTTTCCTCAAAAACAAGAATGAATTTGCCGAAATATTAACAATTCATTTATGACTGTGAAAAAAGTTACATATTTTACATTTTTCATTTATGTAAAAAATTCAAGAATGGTTGAATATGAGCGATCACATATGACTTTCTCTGAACTCTGCTAGTAAGACAAATGAAGATGAAAAATATTTTTATACAATACATATTTAAGTTTTTATTAAAAATTATTTTATTCTGAAACAAAATAACATAACATTCGCTAGATATGTGGATGTCTGCTAAGAAGAGCTGTAAATGAATCATTAATTTTTGAATTAATTCGTGAATCATTCATGCGGTGAATTAGCAAATGTTGAATTAATTTTTTTAACACAAAAAATGAATTGAATGAAATTTGAATCAATTCAAACGAATTACGCAGAAATGAATTTCAATTTGTTTCCAATTCAAATGAATCTGAAAAATGAATTTCTTAAAATGAATTGTAATTCATTTTACAGATTTATTTGAATTGAATTGATTTTGAATTCAATTAAATGAATAAGAAAAAAGAATTAGCAATTCATTTCCAACTCATTTGAATTGAATTGATTGAAATTTAAGTTGACTTTGTAAGTACATCTACAGTAAGCATCACTATCGTTTTGTTATTCAACTAATTTTTTTTTGTAAAAGACAGCAAGCTCGTTTTGTATATCATCTAGTAAAGTCCAAAAAAAAATCTTAGATTTGAAATTCCTATGATATACTAGAATTGCCAGTAGCGGCAGAATAGGAATTGAGTTATTAGGTATCGGCGAAAATCCTATCAAAGTGGGAAAATTTTGTTTATTTTCTTAAAGAAACTTAAATTTTTATTTTTATCAAATAGTGTGAAAATATTATTGAAGGTGTGTTTAACAATCATTTTTTGTTTAAATTATCTCTTTATTTGTATATTGTGGAAAATTACTTTTTTTTAAATTTCAATCGAATTTTAAAGATTTTAGCAACTTGAATCTCAACATAACATTTTTTGCTGTCAAAGCTGTGTTCGTTTACTCAAAATTCTTGCTACTTATACTACAATTTAAAATGTTGTTTACTTTTTGTATCGAAACTTCTAACTGCAACAAAAATAGTAAATTTAAGTAACTCCCCCTGGATCTGCTCTTGAATTTGATTGATTGCAACTCATTTTAGATTTCATTCATTTGAATTTTTAATTATTTTTTCTAATTCATTTGAATGAATTCAAAATCAATTCAATTCAAATTAACCTATCAAATGAATTGCAATTCACTTTAACAAATTCATTTGAATTGGAAACGAATTGCAATTGAATTATTTCAAAATTTAGCTAATTCGTAAGAAATTAAAATCAAAAATGAATGATTCATTTACAGCTCTGCTGCTTAGTCAATGGGAATTAGATTTTATGATGATAAGCTTAATTTTTTTTCTGCAAAAAGTTATTCGATTATTATTTTGGTAAATTAAAATGAAAACATTAAAAAAAAATGTTTATTTAACCTCAAAAAAGATGCTTAAACAAAAGGTTTATGTGAAAAATTTGCGGATCCATCGTAGATTACATTTTGAATGTATCTTTCATGTGTTCTTTTGAAATGTACACTAGTGGTGAAATTGTAATAAATTCCTACAATGAACCTAGACGGGTCAAATATATGGTCGACCCCACATCATTTGTTTCGCAGGCAAATTCTTTTGTCTGAGTTGGGTGAGAATATTTCGGGATGGGTACTCAGTTTTATGTATGCTGCAATTCTGTTTTGTTTTGTTATTCGCATACTTTATACCTTGAAGTTGACTGTAGGTGTATTTGTACAGAAATTTTGACTTAGCTACACAATCTCCTTTGCACGATTTTTTGTGCACCCTCATTTTGAGAGTTGTTGCCAACGGAAAACAATGTTTTTTGTAAATTGAGAAAACCAAAATCGCATTTCACAAATATTTGACGAACAAATCCAAAAAATGCGTGACAACTAAATTGTTCTACTTGAAACTTTTGTTTTTATAATTTTTTTTTGATCTAGTAAAGATTAAAGAATAATGTAATAGGTATATTTAATGTCAAATGCTGATTGATCTAGCAAACGTTATGTAAAATCAAACAAATCTTTAATAAAAATAGTGGTTACGTTTGCGGCGTTTTAAATGTACCCATAGCTTAAGTAGCAGGCAATTTTTTGATACATTAAGAAAATGGATATTTAACTAAATTGTCTGCTTAAAGTAATGTGCTATTTCCAAATAAAAATGAAAGTGATTTTGTAGTCAAATTTGTATGAAAAACACTCAGTTTTTTGAGTGATTTTCATATAAATTTTACTACACAATCACTTGCCTGTTATTTAGAAACATCCCATAAATCCTACTTTAATTTTCTAACCGCCAAGTGACAAATGGGTTAATTTAAAAGTTATGCAACAAATTATTCCATATTTACTTAATGCTAAGTAATGCCGCGTTATTATGACGCTTTATTTATTTTTTAGTATCTTAACAAAAAAAAAAATTAAATAAACAGTGACAGCAAAAATATAAAGCTCATCATTGTCATTATTAGCTGCGTTCGAGAACACAAAAGTTTTTAATATTATTTATTGAACTATTCTGCATTTTACTAAATTGCGTTCGCGTACACAAAATACAGTAAATGAGAACACAGATTGAGAGCGAAAAATAACAGTTCTTGTCTGAATATTTAGAAATTTTGGCAGCAAAATTAAGTTAAACAAAAAAACCATGGCGCATATTCATAAATAATCACTAAGTGTTAACTATTTAAGTACCTATTTAAGTTATTCACAGTTGGTTACTTTCAGCAGAAAAAGCTTACACTTAATTATGGGTAGAGCTGTAACTAAATGTTAACTAACTAATACATACAAAGAACAGCTGATTGATATTATCTTATAATTTAATTGGATAGCAAAACAATTTTGGCGGTCAATTTTTGTCACTCTAAAATACAGAAAACTCTAAATACTCTTACAATTTTGTAAATAATAAACTTGCTTTATTACATTTGCTACATGCATCCATTTATACTGCGTCCAAAAACATCAAAAAAAAAATAAACTAAACTAGACCAAATTTTATTGAAAAATTATATTTTTACAGGCACCCATTTTAATTGATTTATATCAAAACTATAACCAACAAATTACTTTTTTTGAATTTGTATGCATTTTTTAAGAACAATAATTGTTTTTTTAATAGCTTAATAAGCTTTTAAATTAACTACAGTATTTATCGTTCAAAATATTATCGACATTTTGTTTTCACTACCTGCCAATATGCATGGTTGCATTTCTTGAATCAGCTGAAAGCTGTTGCCAAGCTAGTTATTAATTATGAATTAGATCTATAACCATCTGTGAACTATTTTTAGTTACTGTTTTATTAGTTGCGACTTTAGTTATGATTTCTGAATACGCGCCCATATGTTTAAAAAGGTAAACAAACAAAAGTAACAAACAAAAAGCTTACAAATTATGAAAAATAAAATAAAAACAAACAAAAATAAAAAATTACATAAAATAATTCGATTGTATTTTCCAAAAATGTTCGTGTTATAAAAATTATTTAATTGATAATCGATAAGAAAACGAGTAAAGTAGTCAAAAGTGTAAACATTTTTCAACACTTTAATTATTTGCCATCAGCTTTTGCCTTTATTTTACGAATTTTTAAAAATTTTGCGTTCGCGTACTTTTTTCGACAACAGCATTTTGTGAGAGCAAATTTTTCAGTTTTCTCATTTACTACATTTTTCTGTAAAGGTACTCAAACGCACCTATTATCTTTATCATACAAAACAAGTCATGTGTTTGCCAATAGTCATGAATTATTTTCTTTTTTTCATTTTTACCAAATTATTTTTGTTTATTTTTATTTTATTTAATGAAAAGTTATCATACTATCTTAACTAAATCTTCTTTGCTTTTTTTTTATTTGTTAAAAATTTTATGTTTGCTGCTTTTGTATTTGTGTTTTATCAAATACTTTACAGGCGAAACACTCTTGATTATTTCATTTCATTTTTAAGATTAATGAAATTCTCACAAACTGTTTTCAGTCGACGCGTAGCACTTCGAACGTTAAGAGGTTAATAAAAAAAACGAACAAGTGACAAGTAATTTAACGTGTCGTTTTATAACTTTTTTTCTATTTTATTTTGTTAAAAAATATTAGCAAGCGGTTAGTAGATAATTAAAAAAAAAATAATATGAGAAAGTGCATTTTAAAAATTGATTATATAAAGAAGTGATACTTTTAAAACTAATCACGTAATGAAATCTTAACAAAGTTTAAAAAAAGTTTTTTGGAAATTTTTGTAATAATTTCGAATTAAAATTGTTTTAAAAAAGTAACTTTAAACAAATTCCATAAAATTTAATAATATAAACCAATTAAAATAGTAAAATAAAAAAAAAAAAATATTATGTAACGTTTGCTAGCAAGAAAATTTGTTCCTAATTGTTCTTTTGAAAAACGTAACCATTGCAGCAGCTCTTGATAGTTCTTATAAAATAGAAAACAAATTTAAAACAGAAAGAAAAACGTAACAAAATAAACAAAATTTTCGATTTCAAAATTTCTAGAAGTCTGTAAAAAAAGGAAAACAAATTGTTTAGATAGATTTTGCTTTTAAATTTTGTTTCTCCGATTTCATATGTAAGAATGTGTGTGGGTGGGTTTGTTAGTGTTTTTATACCGACACCACAGTAGTGGAGACGGTATTATGCGTCTTTGCTGGCGTATGTAACACCAAAAACTATTGGTCCTAAATACTTTAGTATACCGATCGTCTCAAAATCACTTTCTGAGTCGATCTAACAACGCGTTCGTCCGGTTAGCAGGTTGATTGTCTAAATATGTAACCCTGTGCGCAAAGTACATGTCGCAATTTAAAAGATAATTTGATAAAATTTGGTACATACGGTTCAATTGTATTTTGTTATCCATAAATTTTCCCATAAATCCCTTGTTGTTGTTTCTTCATTTCTATTATCTGTATATCTGGAGAACGGCAAGAGCCAAAGTTTCCAAATTGGTTACAAGTATCATTGTGATCAATATACAACATCCCACAAAACCTAGGCGTGATTTGAGAAGTGGGCGTGTCATAAAATAGTTTTTTTTTTATATCTTAAGAAAGGCAAGATAAATATTTTCCAAATTTAGTACCCATAGATGGGTTATTAATACGCAACCTTTTTAAAAAATATGGGCGTGATTGGAGAAATGGACGTGGCACCTCCCTTACAAACCCATTATAGATTTCTGTATATCTGGAGAACTGCAAGAGCCAAAGTTTCCAATTAAGGTGACCATAGCTCCCTTAAAAATACTGCACCCGTAAATAGCTTTTAATGCCATAACTTCCTTATAAATGCATACATTAAAATTGGCGACAATAACTTTTACGATGAAAAAATCTAGTGCTGATGGGCCAAAAAATTAACCATAGGTCCCATATAAGATCACTTAAAGGCAGCCAAATTTCTTAAAGGTGAAGATATCTAAATAATATTTGACACAAAGAACATTTACATGAATCTTAACCTCAACATCATTTTGTTCCGGCGCGTCCCTGATTGCCTATGGGTCCTAAATAGAAAACTCTCTTGAAATTTTTTTTTAAACTGTGGCGTAGAGTATCATATGGTCAAGCTTAACCGACAATACTTTCTTACTTGTTTTTTTGTTTGTTTTTTTCAATTTTCCTTTTGTTAGTTTGACTGTGTTTTCTTATTTTACTTTGGCTTTTATATAATATCTTAAAAAAATCGATAATTTTCTTTTGTATTTTTTTATTTTCATAGTACATATGTATATTTGCATTCCCTATTTCTCTTTGTGCCAATTTTGTTGTGATTTTTTGTTTGTTTAACGCTAATTTTTCTTTCCGCCTATCTACATATACATACATATGTGTCATTCCGATTTTCCACCCTAATAAAAGGCCAAGGTCGCCGTTTGTTTACGCTAGAAATGTAATTTAGTGTCAATGTAAGCTTAACTGTTTATTGTTACATTTTCATGAAAGTTAATACATAACTACAATTCATACTTATTACTTCATTTATAATTATATAGAGCCAATTGTGTGTGTGTTTTTTTTTAATTCACATGATAAAAACTAAATTAAAGTAATAATTTTATTTTTGCTGTAAAAATATCTGTTTTTCTTTTTAATAAAATTCTTTATAATTTGTTGTGGCTTGTGTAGAGAAATGGTACAGTTTTGACAACGATTAAGTAAAGTTGCCAAAAAATTTTTTGTAGCCTCGTTCTAGAAAAATTGCTTAAATTTAAATACCTTTTTTTTAAATTATTTTGTAAATCTTTTCATATTGCAGAGAAACATTTTTCATATCAAGTTTTTTATTCAGTTATGTGATAGAAATCGGTTTTGAAAACGAAACGGCTTAAAACTGAAATATTCGTTTTCAGTATCTTTTAAAATTGATTTCTAACGTGTGTGGAATGAAATATGAAAAAAGTAACAAAACTGTCCCTATGATTGTAAGGCAATAAAAGCTTCTGATAGTGAAAACAAACTCGAGCTATGTTGAAGGCAGAAAGTGCGGGATCTATTGCAAAATAAATACAGTGTTCGAGATAAAATCTATCTGGAATCAATTCAAAGATGTATTGACAAATATTGTATTGTCATATATTTTAAGTGCTTTCATTATTTCATATTTCTGTCACTCACTGTTTTTTACATACGAAGGTTTGAAACAGACAACAAATCAAGTTCGACCGATTTTTTAAACAAGGCCAACTATTTACATCTACACATGGTTGTATAAAAAAACAAAAAAAAATGTAATGAAACACAAAATTGTTTTATCATTTCAATCGTTGGTATCCTCGCTTTAAAATGGGCATATTGCTGGGTTATCTCATGTTTCAGTGCTTGTACTACATTCATATACAGACTACAAAAAAAAAAAAAAAAAAAAATACGATGGACCCCAAAATGCGATAACAATCCATAATAATTATGACAACTGTGTTAAGTGTTACTATCGTTATAGTCATACATTACGTCATAATGATCGCGATAAGAACATGTGATTAAAATCTAAAAGTAGGAACTAAATATTAAATGTGAACACGCTTATTAGTTTATCGCAAATTTTTGTAAATAATGTACTAAACAGCTTAAATGGCCATTTGTCAGCTAAGAACGAAAGATACTACATACTACGGTATTGACGGTTAACCGATTAATTACCACCCGATTAACTGATCGGTTAATTTCAAATTGGCTGTTTCGATTAACGATTAAACCGGTTAATTTCAGTCGATTAACCGACCTAATAAAACTTTTAATTTTTTGTAGTATTATAACATATTTTTTGTGTTTTTAATTATTTGTTTCGTCTCATATACAAAATAGGTGTTTTGAAAATATTTTTCATACAAACAAAGAAGGTGTTCAGTGATCTTCATTTTAACCCATTTTCCAAAGACCGGTGATTAAAATTACAAGCACTCTAATGCATTAAACACATTCGAGACAGCAGCCTACACGAACACACGACTACAAATGCTGCTGGGTGCAATTATAGTCGTGTAGTCAGCTACTGAATTATTTTAAAGACGACAGCTACAATTGAAAAATTATAAACAGGTGTTTTTTTTATTATGTATTTATATTTCAGTGGTGCCACAATTATTTTTTTTTTGTAACTTTTATGAAATGGAAAAACATGCATAATTCAAGACTAGTACACAAACTTAATTTAAGCCAATAAATACTTATTTATAATACATTTTATAGCGTAAACAAATTAATTATTAAAAATCATTAAAAATATTTTAATTTTTTTTAATAAACAACAGCAGATTAAATAAAAAACAAGTAAGAGTGCTATATTCGGCTGTGCCGAATCTTATATATCCTTCACCATTGTGCGAGCAGAATACAGAGCAACTAGACAAAAACTAAATAATTTTTACATATACATACATATTCACAATTCTAAAAACTTTATTATAAATTAAATTTAAAAATCGAAAACTGGTAAATATTTTTTTAAAATCGTTTTTAGAACATAAAAATTAAAAAAAAAATCGCTTTGAAAAACCAAGATTTGAATCAGAGGACTCACAGTTTCTAAACTCAAACCCCTAGACTACTGAACCATAAACGAACGATGTTGAATATCATTAAAATGAAATATGGCTTGTTTTAGGTTTCACAACTCAACTCAGTTGTGTCAACCCAACTCAGCAAAGTTGTAAACCATAATACAAAAATTACAAAAATACACAATTCATATCTGAACCGATTTTTTCGAGCAAACAATTCCGGACCATATGTGACATAAATGTATAATAACCTGGCCCCCATCATATATGGAGTCTTCGGAAAACCCATTTCAACGGACAGACGTACAGACGGACATCGTTAAATCAACTTCGCTTTTCATAAGGACCCAGAATATATATACTTCATAGGGTGTAGGATCAATATTGTAGATATTACAAACGGAATGACAAACTTATATATACCCTTTTACCTTCGGTGAAGGGTATAAATATATACTGCTTTTAAAATACAATTTTTTTCAGACATTGCACGTCGTAAAAGTTTCAGAACATGTTGGGTACGTACGTAAAAATATAAAAGCGATGCATCACTGCTGCAGTGATGCAAAATGTTGTTTACTGCACAACAGCTGTGCAAAGTTTGAATTTTTGAACATGAGCTAAATCTCAAAAGTTTAAAAGGCAAACGTAAAATAATAATAATAAAAATGTTATCAACAATACCGATGACAAATTCTATTGAAAATATTGAAACAAAAAGTGACAGTGTTCTTAAATATACAAGAAAAAACATCACAAAAGAAAAATAAAACGATATATTTTATGTCAAAAGTTTTTGCATCAGAAAAAAAACAACATAAACTTAAGCATATTTGCCGCATGACTACATACAAAACTTTTGACATATAAGACTGATGCCAAGTTTCTCACAAGTGATGCTTTCACGAACATTAAACTTTACTTCTGCGCAAGGGATACCCAACAACTGCATTTACGAACGTTCCCCTTATCAATAACAATAAAAACTGGATCTAAAAAGTATTGGTATTATAAGAAACTACTTCGAAATATCTTTCACATGATGGATTAAAAATTCTGATTTATTAGTCCGTTAATAGTGGAAGGCCAATGTACGCGGCATGAGGTTGCGGCCGGCAATAGCATTGCCATTGTGAAAATGTAAGCAATGTTTACAAAAATGTTCATACAAAAAAAAAAAAATACAAACCACAAAAAAATAAGACTTGGTTTTACTTGGAAAAGATGCCGCGCGGCAAAGTTGAATTTTTCCAACTTTTGTTTTAAGCCGCGTGACGTAGCCGTAGAATTTAAAAAACAGTACAAATTAAGAGGAAAAAAACTTATTTGATAAGTAAATTCTTATAATGTTCAAATAAATCGTTTTTATATAGATTGAACATTTTTAAACAGCTTATTCAACATTTGCCGCTTTAAAATGTGCTGCTTTCATTTGCCTATCAAAAACATTTCAAGCGAAAAACTAAACAGCTAATCGCCGCCCGCAGCCGCATGCCGCGTACATTGGCCTTCCACTATAAGAGCCAATTTCAAATATTTAAATTTCTTGATTTTTCAACAAAACTTAAAATTTTGTCAATATATTTAATCAAACATAATAATTTTAGGGAAGAACACTTTAAGCTTTAATATACACTATTTTTAGTAACTCCATCGTGTAAAATTTTAAATTTATTAGGGTTTTAAAAATTACTCAATTTATTTATAAGTTTCAGTAAAAAAATATATATGTGGTAATAATTTATGTACTTTTTACATATTTAATTATTGTAGTACATATGTACATAATAAATATGTGTTCCGCAAGGCCGAAACCCCTGACGATGCTAACCAAAGGTTAGCGAAATATTGAAGAAAAAAAATAATAAATATATTTTTTATAAAAGAAGACCTCAAGCTAAATCAATTCAAAATATTAATAAAAAGAAAGGTCAAGTAATACTAAACGACATAATTTTAAGATATAGCCAATTTTGTAAATAAAAGTCAGCCATGGAGTACGAATATAGATACGAAATTGGCTCTTAATTGGTTATTCGGTATGCTTTAAATGCCATTTGAAAAACACTTTGAAGCATTTTCCAATGTTTCCCATATTGTTAAGATTCATTTTATAGCTAAATAAATATAGGTAAAGTATTTTGCAACTTTTACGACCTATAACTCATAAACTAGGAAAGCGTTAGCGCGAAAATATCTTCCTATATAACTTATTTTAAGCATACTAAAAAATTAGATAATTTTTTCAATTTCAAGCGTATCTTTTCTGTCAAACCAAAAATTTTTTAAGCACTTATTCTTTAAATATTTATGTGTTTTAGCAACACTTTTTCTGTTTTGTATTGGACAAAAATTTAAATTAGTTTAATATGACTACAACGACAAAATAAGCACAGACAAAAACCTGCAGCCATGTAGCCGTGTCGTCGTGAAAATAATCATTTCCATATACACACATGTATTCTATTTTTGACATATGGAAGTCGGTAGCTTGCTGTTTCGAATGTGTTTATAGCATTACTCTTTTTTTCAATGTTTTTTATTTTCATCCTCGATCAACAGGAATGTGGCGAAAAATTGCTTAAATGTTTGATTGCCAACCAGCGTTACCGTTGTGATACTAAAGTATCAATTTGACCCTTTACACTTTATACACTTTATGACCCTTTTTTAGTTTAGCCTTTTGTATCATTTTTAACTATTTTGTGCCACTTTTTGCCCCTTTTTGGAAATATCACTCACATTTTGTTTTTTGTCATCACTGCTGAAAAGAGTTCTTCAACTAAGCAAATGTTTTCGAAATAAGCATTGCTTAAAAATAAACTTTGTAACAGACCCAAAGTAGACACTTACAATTCCATGCTTTCTTCTCATAATTTGTTCAAAGCGGAGACGCAGGAATGGAATTCAAGTCAAGATTTTATAACGAAATATTTAACGCACATTCCTAAAAAGTTGTTTGTATTCGCAAAAATTTTGTGTCAAAACATTTTTACTACTTCTAAATGTGATGCTTGATAATGAAGTACAAATTAATGTACAATTTCCCTAACAGCAAACATAACTCATATAGATATGTACACATTTGTTAATTTTTGTTTTTATTTATTGAATAAGTTATGGGTTCTCTTGTATACAAAAAAATGTGACATTTTATTTAACAAATGCAATTTGGTGTTCGTTTCTTCAAAATGTTTTGCTCTCAAAAAGTGTAATGTTTTATTCTACTTCTATATTTTTTGCCCCGTATAAATCGACAGTGTTAAAAGTGCCCTGTTAAATAGGTGACTTCGGTTTATGTATGGGACAATTATTGAAACGGCGGCGATCAAAGAGCAACAAAAAATAGCAAAAATAATTTTTTTATATTTCAAACAAGCCTTAAAATTGATTAAAATCTTCCGCAAAACTAAAAGGAATGGCAAAAATTCGATAGAAATCAGGTCAGGTGCTAAAAACAGAAAAGGGCATTGCATAAAAAATTTAAGTTTTTGAGCACTTCTTACTTGAAACAAATATATTTTGTTTGTTTATCAAAAACTTGGTCTTATTATATTCTTTAAAATGGGAAATACTGCTTTTTAAAACCTTGACCCTTTTTTAGTTGAAATACCCTTTTTTGGACCCCTTTTCCTGGAAAATCCCCTTCTTGTGACCCTTTTCGAAAATTTCCAACGGTAACCCTGTTGCCAACGCCTTTTTTGTTTCACGTACTTTTTATATGTATGTGTTTAGTTATTTGTTTCTTCTCATATCTTCTCATAACAAAACTAACCGAAACAATTAGAATTGTAAAAAATTAAAACAGTACTCTAAACGATAAGTAAAAGAATTTTTTCCAAGTCAAGTTATGTCAAAACTAAAGAAAAGAATCGCTTTAATCCTAAACATTTAAACCAAATTACTTTTCTTATTTTATAAGATCTTTAACTATTGAAATAACTAATTAAATTATCTCAATCTATTTGTAATAAATACATATTTGGGATATTGACAAGGTAGTCATTAAGTTGTAAAGGCTTATTAATTTTTTGTCTGTCCTGTAAAATGTGCTGAGGCCAAATTACGGCATTGGATATCGATCGAAATTCCCATTTAAATTGTTTTGCATTCGATATCGATCGAAATTCCCATTTAAATTGTATTGTATTTTCGATCGATATCGAACGCCGCAATTTGGCCCCTGAAAGGTAGTTAGCAGGTTTTCATATTAAGCCGACGATATGACTTGTGGGCTACCGCTTATAATTTAGTTTTTAACTGTACAGTTATGAAGAATCAATGAATAAAGCATTAAAATGTTTATTTTGTTTGAAACACAACAATATTTATTTTAAACAATTGTAAAATATTTTTTAGGACATTATTACGATATGACTTGATAGCACACCTTGTGAATTCCCAAATTATGTATCAATTGAAAAATGCATATTACATATGTATTTATGAATTGATTTTTTCATAGCTTGTTTTAGTTCAAGAATTGTTATGTTTAGTATGTTATTCTTATTTTTTACTAATAAACTCTAAATAATAAATAATTAATGCATATTTATATGTATATTGAAAATACTTAATTTATAAAAAAGACTTTATTAATCGGTTAACCGATCAAAAAGAAAATTAACCGATTATCAACCGATTAAACCAAAACCTCGGTAAATTAATCGAGCGATTAACCGGTTAAAGCAAAGGGTCGATTAAATGAATACCCTACTACATACTCTATGAAATAAATTTGTGGCAAAAATGTCATAAATATTGCATTTTTAAAGTGTTAGTCAACTTCACCTTCACCCTTTATTGAATAAAAAATTAAAAAGCAAATACTTTCAGTATTATATGCCATGCACTGACAATCGCACAATTTGAAATCGCAAAACGCCATATTTATTTTATGGTATTCTGAAACTCGCGCGTTTTGCTTGCGATCTGCCATAGTTTCTTAATAATGTTTTAGTTTCCTTGGCATACTTTTGCAATTTGAAGTCGCCAAACGCCTTGCGATTGCGACTTACAGAACACCTATTATGCGATTTCAAGTCAGAACCGCAAATTTTAAGCGTTTTCAGTTGTCAGAACAGTCTGAATCGAAGTAAAAGCAAAATGTTCTAGAAATCGAAATAAAGTGAAATTGAAATCAAACGAGATTTAAAGTTTAATTCTTTACAAAATGACCGTTGTTTTTCCTGGTTTTGAGAGTTGTTCTTGTAAAGCAAATTGGTACTCACAAAATTTAATTTATAAAATGGAATATTTGTATGAACTTTTAGTACACGGTCGTTTTAAAATTTGCTCAATTTTACAATTTATTGCATGGATTGGTTCGAAAATATAAATTTTTAGCAAGAAATTCTAATTATGATGAAGAAAGTGATATGGTTAAGTTTTATTCTATTTATTTCAGCAAGTGAGCTGAATATATTTATCATTTAAAAAGAAAACATAAGAAAAAATATATTTGCGTAATGCATAACAAAAATTTTTTTATTTCATATATCCATATTCAGAAAAATATTAAATAATAAATAAAATCTCATTTGCTTTTAACTCGACCTATTTTTAAATGAGTTACTTTTTGCGCTATCTCTATTGCAAATTGTTTTTATTATTAAAGGTGCTAAAAACCAAGGATTCTGTCTATATCAACAGTTTTTTTACCCGACTTGGAAACGTTTAATTACGTCCAATATTAGTTCCAAACTAATACATTTTCTTCTCATTGCACTCATTTTTCTACACAACTTCTTATTAAAAAATAACTTTTTACTTCCTAACACGCAATTTTACTACGAATAACTTACCTAACAGAATTAAATGGGTTTTGCCTTTTTACACACAAATAGAAAAATTCTTCACATGTGATTATGACTTCATCGAAAAATGCATTCGTATGTAGCGAAGCAAATCGAAATCATAAAAACGCAAAGTGGATTAAACCAATTTTTAAAAAGCGGACCAAATAGAACAGACGCAAATTAGGGCTCTTGTGTATATTTTTTGCAGTATCGATGGCATTTCTATAATTGTAGAATTTGAATTACTAATGCTTCTAATGAAATCCACCTGGTTTGTGATGGGGGAGGAATTTTTTGTTTAGTTTCCAAAAATTTTTGTATTTCAAAAAATTGATTTATAAGTTTTGGACTGTTTTCAATATAATTGTAAATATTTCTTGTGTGTTTAACCGATGCCAGAAAATCGTCATAACACTATTACTTTTAGTCAAAAAATCGTCATTTTACTGTATTTTCTCCAAAAAATCGTCAAAATGAAGAAAAATCGTCACATCTATCAAACCTGCTTGCCAGATTAAAGAGTTATAAAATTGATGCAAGATTAAAGTTTAAAGTAAATTTATTGACGGGATTAAATCGTCAAAACATAAGTGACTCTACATCAAAAATCGTCAATCGTCATTTTGGTAAATTCGAAAAAAATCGTCAAAATGACGTAAAATCGTCACATCTAACATCCCTGTGCGCGATACATATTTTAATAAATCAGAATATGAAGTTTAATTTTGAATACTTCAATCGTAGTTTGTCAAGTTTGATTTTTTTGCTATAAATGAGCGATATATTTTTTTGTCGCTTAAATAGAGAAATGTGTTTTAAACGACAAAATGTGTGTCAGTTCGTAATTGACTAACGACCATTTAAAAAAATGAGTTAGAAGGAAGAATTAAAAAATATGTATGTATGTACATATGTATGTACCTCATAATTTTTTAATACTTACTTTCTAAATCCAAAACCTGCTTCGCTTCGGTTTCTGAGATATTAAGCATTCATTTTGCTCGATATCAACTATTTAAAGGTATTTAAATATTGTTTTGCTCTACATGCCACTGTTTGGCGATTGCACGAAATTCTTTATATAAAAACGTACAAAATAAATTTCACTATTGCTTTGCTTCATTGCTGTAAAAAAAGTATTTTAAGGAAAAGCATCGTCGAATCAGCAGGTCTACGCAAAACGACTGCTGATTTTTTTGTAGAGTTGTATTTTTTCATGCAATTGTTATACACAAACAAAGTGCGTGTTGTTTTTTTAATTTTTGTATTTCTTCATATATGTATGTACATATGTACCTAATAATTGGACCTTGAGCAAAAGCAGAATAAAATGGCAACAAGGAAAAAATATAAAAAATAAACCCCATTAACACGTGTAATAGTAATACATATTAAAAATTTCTAACATTTTTTTTAGAAATATAAAAATGGAATTGATTTTGTAAAATAAAAGAAAAGAATCATCAATGATGACTTTTTATAAGATTGTGTAAAAAAGAAACTTTCATTTCAGCATGTAACTCAATGCATACCAATAAGTATACCTTTGCAGAACAAAAATCTAATTTTAAAAATTCATTCATGAAAGTTGACAAAAATTTACATTTTTCTTCAAAACATATACCTGAAGCAGCAAAGAAAATATAAAAAATTCTTTCGTATACATTTTGAGAATTCTTCATGTAAACCTTCTTAGTCGTTTTTATCCACTCCGACTTTTTGGCATATGCGCAAAAACAACAATGAGGTGAAGATATTTCTTTTTTTTTAATTCTGTTTGATTATGTGTTCTAAGACGCTGTCTTGAGTTAGCTAAAGTGTATTAAACATTCGGCTTACTCTGGCGCAATTTCATGTTATAAATTTGTTGTTTTAGTTCCTATAATTGAGAAAGTGGAAATTTTAAAAAATTAATTGAATTTAATTCGCATTAATTATTCATTCGACTTTATAAGAAAAATAAACTTGTTTTGTTTTCTCTTTATCGTAAGTTTAACAATTTAAATTTAATCATAGCTTCCTGAAACTTTTTATATTATTTATTCAAATTATTTGCATCAGCCGCATGATTGTTGTGCCTTTTGAGATCTTTGAGACACCTTTAAGATCTTACACATGGGCAAAATGTCAATTATTTTAAACGATTTTTCAGGAAGCTATAGCAAAATGACTTTTTGCTTATTTTTTTCAATGTGCAAAAACATTTCGAATTAAAGCTTAAGAGTCCTCTTCCGATCTGTGGCATTTGAGGAATATTTAGAAATTAAAACTTAAAAAACTAAAACCGCAGAAAAATTATGATTTTTTTTAGAAAAGAAAAAAAATTTAAAAATCCACTTTAAAGTCTAACTAAAATTATTCCCCTACCAAATTGCCACAGCTATTTCTAGTGTGGTGGCATTGATAGTTTGCATTTAAACTCAATTATGTTATTATAATTGAAAGTTTAAATGATTCATTCATTATACTTTTACTTTACAACTTGTTTAATTTAATAAAATTAAAAAAAAAACAATGAAAAATAAATTGCTACAGGTTTTTGTTTATAGGTTCGTTTACATTGTTTAAACGTGTTTTTTTTTGTGGTACTTTTTATAAAAATTTAAATTTGTAACTGAACTTTTTGAAAAAGTTCATGAAGTTTGTTAACTTGTCTTACAGCTGCATTGGTTACCTAATCAAAATGAGGAAATAATTAAAAAATATATATAAATTGTAAATTATGTATGATTTAAAAAATTTTATTTAGATCTCTTTGCTAAAATCAACCAACCACACCTTTATACTAGTAACACAATTGGGTCGTACGTCTTAACCCACAATTTTGTCGCAGACATATAGACTTAAATCTTTGTTGACGAACGACGTTTGCGGCAGCTGTTGAGAGCTTTGTACGTATAAAATAATATACGATCTTGTTTAAAAACGTATCTACATCGTACGCTTCTTCGTTCACACGGTGCAATATATTAAAAAAAAATATAAAAAACAAAACTTTAACTAAAGAGTTGTCCACTCTCGAAAATATGTCTCTTAATACTGCGGTGTAGGATGTTATAAGATCGCACTGGACCGACTATTCTTTCTTACTTGTTTAAACATGAAGTATTTTTTTTAGAAAAATAAACAAAAGATGTAAACCAAATAAAAGAAATGTAACAAAAATAAAATTGTGGATTAATAAAATCTATAAAAATTATGGTTTTAATAAAATGATACAGTAGAATCCCGATAATTCGTAATCGCAAGGGACCGGCCATATCTTTCGAATAATAGGGGTTTCCGATTTAGCGAGGTTTCGATTTAACGGGGTTAAGATAAAATAAATACGAATTAAAGGGGGTTTTCAATTTATTTACTAAAACGATAAAAAAAACATAAAAAACAATTGTTAAAAATAAAATATATATAAATGATTCATGTAACAAAATGATCTTAAGAAAATAAACACACACACACAAGCAAAAATCCACGCAAAAATAAAATAGCGGTTAACAAAAAATCATTCTTTCCATGTGTCTGTTGTTTTTATTGCGAATTATAAATGGTAGTTAACAAACAATTACGATTTATAAGAGGTAAAGAAGATTTAATTTGAAAAAAAATTACGAATTAGCGAGGGGACCAAAGTGTATGGAAATAAAAAATGGCTAAAAAATGGCTTTTTTAAGTAAAAACACTATTAAATTCAATAACAGAACAGAAAACGTAAACGTAGAATAAACGTAAATTAATTTTTTAAGCATTTAAAAATCAATAAATTCATGCCATTATTGATCATCTCATAGGAATCGCTCGTGCCTATTAGTTTTAAATATTTTGAAGGTAAATCATAATCATGACAATATTTACAAACCCTTTTGAGTCAAAATCTAAAAAAACAAAAAAAAAGTATAGTCGTTCGACAGTTTTTGGTTTCGACTGCAGTTTTTTAAACCCTGGCTGTGGGTATAAATATTTTAATGTTATGGTACAAATATTTTCCAAATCGATAAAATCGAATTAACGATTGCTAAATGTAATCTAAACAAGTTGAAAAATGGCAAAAAAAAATGGCTAATGGCTAAATTAAATTTTTAATGGCAAAACAAGGTGAAAAATGGCTAAATCTAGCCACTAAATGGCTAAATTGGATACACTGTATAGGCCGATCTTTACAAAATTTGAAAAAGTAATTTAAAGTCTTCTAAAACTATGGCTGACCAAATTTTATTATAATATATAATAAAGTATTTCTTCGAGAGAAGGCTTTATATGGGGTCAGTGGTAAGTTATGGACGAATCGGCACGAAAGTTGACAATATGATTTTTAGTCAAATAGAACGAGTTGTGCAAAATCGTATATCAATATGTGCATTCCGCCTCTAGTTATGCTAGTTTTTGTAACAAAATACATACTGGCTTAAAATCGAATAAAAACTACAAAAATAAATAAAACCGTGAACATAAACCAATAGGTTTTAGCCAGAAAAACAAAAAACCTTAATAAGAAAAAGTATAAAATCTGTAAATTTAAAATTTTAGAAAGATTTCGTAGCGAAAATGAGCCGCTGAGAGATGTCTGAAAATCGCTAGTATTCCCGCTTACCGCTAAAACGTATTTTTCCCCGCGATTGAAATTTCAAAAACGCTAGATTTAGCGGGAAAATCTCTAAATTGGAAACAGTGGTTGTAAACTAAAGAATCTGCTAAGAGAGAAATAGTGAGACAGAGTTTCGTCAACTATTTAAACACGTGTTTACTAGAGGTTGTTGTGTGAATTTTCAAATAAAAGTTTAATAAATTTTGTTGTTGCGGTGTTGTAAATATTAGTACGTTAATAAGCCCAACAAGGTCTACAATGTTACTTTACTACCAAGAGTGAAAACCTCTACTATTTTACTGAGCAAATTTTAACAGATTAACTTGAGACTTGTAGAACCGTTCTATTAAAAATAAAAAGATTGTTTTTGTGTAGAAAGTTCGTCAATTTCTGTTTAAGTATCAACTGAGTTGAGTTGTGAACCATAATAGGGGCCTTTAATTATTAACCCAGGTTTTAAATTAAAAAGGTTTTGGGAAAAAACATGTTAATGTTTTGTTTTGGCATCTCTTATCCTAAATAACCGGGTACTTACGTTTCTGTTTTCATAAATCTAAACGCAGGCATACAAGAACATCGGCATTTTGTATTTAACTTTCATATTTGTTGTTAGAAAAAAATCGAAACCGCTTTTTGCCAATTCAATTTGGTTCATTACGGTTCCATAAGTTTTCTATCTCGTTTTTTTATATTTTGGGGAAATACTTATTTGTTTAATTTCTATGAATTACCAGAAAATAACAAATCAACTTTCTCACGTGATGATGACGTTGTTTGTATCATTTTTTTCTATTTTTTATA
Organism: Pollenia labialis; assembly: GCA_949318255.1. Lineage (NCBI taxonomy): Eukaryota > Metazoa > Arthropoda > Insecta > Diptera > Polleniidae > Pollenia > Pollenia labialis. Next base: position 136,600,894 of record OX439140.1, read on the forward strand.
AGCTTCTAGATAAAAATGAAACAATTTGTTTAAAATGTTTTATTTTATTTATATTATTACTATACACATACTTATATCTTTTTGTATTTTGCTGTTTTAAGTAAATGCGCAATTGTTGTGTTGTTTTTAACAGCCCGGTATTTTGTGGTTAAACATTTTTTTGTCTAAGTTCAGCAAAGGCTAAATTTTATTATCTTCAGTTGTGTTTTTTATATTGTTTTTTGTTTATATGTATTTCGAACCTTTTTGCTGAACCTTTTGTGCACGGCAGAAAAACACCTTATATTGCGCGGCAAGGTACTCGGGTATCTACAAACCCAGTAAAAACTTCGCTTACTTTTGCAAAACTAATAGCTACTTCATTATTTAGTCACTTTCTTCTATAAAATCCCTTTCACACTCGGCAAGTTACTTGCGCAAGAGACTTGGTTTGTAGACATCAGCGGTAAGGTCGGGTAAAAATAAATTAATACAGAATTTATTATATTCGGCAAGTAACTTGCGCAACTAACTTGCCGCGTCTGAAAGGGGTCTGACTACTTCTATAACTACATGCTTATATTCTGGATGCACGTAGGTATTAAAAAAATGATGTCTCATTTTTGAATGCGTAAATTTTGGGACATCCCTTATAAAATTCATTGGTTCTTTTAATAGAATTCTGATTACTGGAATCATTATTTTGTAGGCGGATATTTTTCTGGATATATTCACCTTAAATGCGAACGGACGTAACGACACAAAAATTAGAAATTAAGTTTTTGATTGAATTTTGTTTGTTTTATTAAACTAGAATTTCACGCAAATTTTTAGATCCCAGCGATCCAATATGACGACTTTATTTAAAAAAAATCAAGCGCCAATAACATCTTGTTATAATTGATTTTCTATAATTTTTTAATTCTCCTGTAAAAAAATAAAAATGTAGTTACGTCCGTTTGCATTAAAGGTGACAATATATGAAAGATACGTAGAAAGCAAACATTTTCTTACTAAATATCTGGTTAAAACGATGTAAAATATTATTGAGCTTGGCAACAGATACTTATTACTTACTTAGATGGCTCTTTAAATTGTTGTTTGTCTCGGCCTGCTTAAAAAATATTCATGCGCTTCGAACTTTTTTCCGTTGTCTCCAGTTGGATTCACAAGGGATTTTTATGGTTTTCCCGTTAAGGAAGGTCTTCAATTCTAGATTAACCGCGTTCGTTCTTCCGATGTGTCTCAACCAGCGCAATCGCTGTATGTATATGCGTCTTACTATATTCACAGCGGTGTAAATCTCATATAGCTAATAATTCATTCGTCGCATATACTCTTCGTCAACGCATGTGGCCCTTATAAATTATACGAATTATTTTTCCCTCAAAAATCCTAACAATTTTTACCCATTTTTTGCAAGTACCATGGGCACGGCTATCACAAGCGGGTTTGGTTTTCCTGGAGATGGCTTTACTTTTAAAATACTTGCATAGTGCATAATAACACCTTTTTGCAAGCACTATCCCTTGTTTTACTTGAAGCCTGATGTTATTTTCCTATATAATAGCGAATCCAAGGTAGGTAAATTCTCCTACTATGTACCTCGAAATTATAAGTTCGTTGATTTTTTCGCAGTTGCAATCAATATATTTCTGTCCTCGTTTAACGTTAATATCATTTGCATAAAAGGAGCGCATATGACTTGTCTCTACCGTTGCCGTTGAAAAAATTGCACGATAAGTAGTCTTGATGTCTGAGGCCTCTTGCGGTAGTTAATGGTTCTGAGAAGTTTCAGATATAAGGATTATCAATTTCAATGAAAATGTTTTTGTTCAAAGCGCCAAAGGAACCCTAGGTGCTCACATAAGGGTTAAATAAAAACTATTTAGTGAAATTCTTTTTAGCTAGATATGGATTCATTAAGCAATTCTTCCAGAGAAATTTTTTTTAAAGTCTTAAGTGCGTCATTATTTTTTTAAAAATAAACTTGTATAAGCGCTTTGGTATATTTTTGATATTTTGCATATTTAGCTGGAGTTTTATTTTTACTTTTTGCATATTCATAAATAAAGGGTGGACCAAAAAAGACCTACTGTAGTAGTTATTGGTGGTTTTGCGGCAGCCATGCTTGACAATTACAATTTTTTATGGCTGTATCTTAAGATCTAACTTTAATATTATCTGCAATTTTGTTCTGGCCATTGATTATTTTCAAAACTCAGCCATACAGCTTCCACGTTGCCTTCAGTGCGAATATTTCGATAAGAAACTCGACCACTGAACGCCGTTTCTCAAACGAAGCGACAAAATTCCTAATTATGAAGACTGTGGAAGCTGAAGTTGAACTAAAATATTGACGATATTTTCGCTGCGTCATAATCTCAATTCTTCTTTAGTATTTAAACATGAATTTACAATTAATTGTTGTTTTTATACCCTGTGAAACTTTTTATTATTCCTCTCAAACTATGTTCTGGCTCCTTGAGTAATTCTAAGTCTAAATCAGTAGGATCAGAGCTATGAATCAAAATGTGGAACCACCACCCTAGCAAATGTATCTTGGGTGTGCTGGAAATCGCAAAACGCAAGAATTTGAAAGTTGTTTTTAATAAAATTTAAACCTAATTCTTATAATTTTTCGGTTAAAATTCTGTTTAATAGGGAAATATTTGTCATCAAATTCTTTTGTTACAGAAATCTTATTAAAAAACGTTTAAAATTCTTGCGTTTTACGTTTGCGATTTCCAGCACACCCCTGTATAATTTTGTAACAAAAAGTAACATAAATGGTGGAATAATGCACGGAATGAAATAAAATTTTTTTATATTCAACATTTTATTTTTCTTCAATTTTTCAGAAATGACTTTATACACTATCAGACTATTATATTGTATTTTCTTGTTACATTTTACCTTAGCTTTCCGTTGGAAAGCAATGAGGTATATTTTATGTGACTGGAAATCACACTGAAAAATTTCGTGCAGATCGGTCCATAATTTACCCTAGGCCCCATATAAACCCTACTCCTGGAAAACTTTTTAGTACGCCTAAAACCGTTATTAAAAATGACATCATAATAAAATTTTTTACGTCACAGTTTCATACGACAAAAAGTCACTCTGTCAAATTTTGTGAAGATAGGTCCATAATTTACTATATACCATATAAGCCATACTCCCGGGAAACAGTTTGTTATGCCTAAAACCGTAATAAATAATGCTACCAGAATAAAATTTAATATTTCACAGTTTTATTGGGCTAGAAATCACACTAATAAATTTCGTGATGATCGGTCCATAATTTTCTATAGGCCCCATATAAAGCCAACTCTGGTAAATTCATTAAATACGCCTAAAGCCGTAGAAGATATAGATATTGCGGTAAAATATCTTCCAACTTTGCTTTATATAGCAAGAAAAAATGTCATGCAATTTTGTTATATGTATACGACCCATATTTTACCTTAGATCCCATATTTAGCAGCCTTCTGCAATTCACTGTAAACGCTTAAATTTATTTCACCACTTTATTGAAATTTATGTTTTTTTAACACCAGAAATCACTCTGCAGAATTTCGGGATGATTGGTTCATAAAAACTAAAAATTGTATAACTGAAGAAGTCAGAAGAAGCTTGATTTGCCATGCAGAGTCAGTGTTCCAAAATAGTCGCAGGCTACTGACTCACTTCCTGTGCTTTCTATTTTTCGACTCATTGATAAATTTTATTACACAACTGGTATTTATGTTTTCAACACTTTAAATGAGGAACACTTTTATTTAAACTTTTCAAACGAATGAAAACAATTTGAAAAAAAAAAATGAAAAATAGGTTACCAATCAAAAATCATTCAAAAAGGAGCTAATTGCAGACTCTGGCTTCTTTCCTGCAGACAAGCATAAAGCTTCGCGGGATAAGCTAGGAAATTATAAAAAAAAAAAATAGAGTTTAAATTGCTGGTAAATGCCACACAGTATGAATGAAATAGGTTACCAATCTTTTTAAATAATCAGTATACAAAATTATATTTTAATGTAACCAGTAATAAGGTGTTGTTAGACTTTATTTTGAAAATATTACAATTACTTTTAAAAACAACTTATTACGAGTAAAAAAGAAACATTTTTAAAAATTATTTTTGTAAAACTTTTTGAATTATTTCGGATTTTTTAAGTATTTTAAATATTTTATTGTAAACAATTATATAAGCAAATTATTCAGGCTCAAGCTTATTTAATTATTTTCCTGAGAAAGATAATTCTATTTTTAAAACTTTCATAACTTCTACAATTGCAGAAAATGTTAATTTTGTATTTAGACAAGTGGTAGAATAGAATACATGTGAATGAAATGAACTTGAGTTTAAAATTTACAAATATGTATAATTGTTTGCAATAAAATATTTAAAATACTTAAAAAGTCCGTTTATGAATTCGTATACATAACGAATTAAAAGAATTTTTCAATACAGTGTCTGTCTGTATGGTGTTAGTACCTTTTTAAAACATTTTTTTTTGCTGTTGGCAAAATAGAAACCAAAAAATAATTTATATTCTATGACAATAATTGATGAATTTAATACAAAAAAGTTTCGTTAAAATTTTTTAAATTTTTTCACAACATAATATTTAAAATAAGATAAATATTCGTATATGGTAACACTGTCACTAATTTTATTAAACACCGACTTTAGCAAGTACTCACTTAAATAATATTAAAAAATAAGTTAAAATTAATTGAATAACAAATTTTGGCTAAATATTATAAAAAAAAGCAATTCAGCCGTCAATCAGCTGTATAATTAGTTTCACAACAAAAATGTTTGTTAGACACAAATAAATATTGAATAAATGTGTTTGCCATTATACTAACAACAAAGCACCAACACGGTACACAAGTGCAGTAAAAGAATTACTTGAATTTTTTTTAATTTATTAAAATAAAACTATCAAATTAAAACAACCTTTCGTTTTTTTTGCTTTAATTGCAGTTAAAAATTCAAAGCCAAAATGCATAGAGCTAATTCAGCCTTCAATTTGGCGTTATCGCCAATAGCACATAAAAATTTTGCTACATGGCTTTTGAATGGATCAAATAAAAAGGTAAGACCGATTAATTTTAAGTAAAAACAATAATAACTAAAATGTGCTATTGAAAAGATTGTTAAAAATGCTATTGCTGCCGCTACTGTACGTTGCTACAACTCGGCTGCTGCTGAGCCTTTTGCAAATGGTACCACAGCTTCTTATGTAGAAGAAATGTACAATAACTGGTTGCGGGATCCCTCTTCTGTGCACACAGTAAGTTTTTCTTTTTGCTATGCTAAGAAAATTGTCAGAAATTACCATTAACCGTATTTCTTGTAGTCCTGGGATGCCTATTTCCGCAATAACTCTTACTGTGGTCCCCCAAACCTAGCTCCTCAACAATATAACACCTTACCCGTTTCTGCTTATGGCGGTATGGTTAGCGGTGCTGCCCCCGACTCAAAAACTATTGATGATCATTTAGCTGTACAAGCTATTATTAGAAGTTATCAGGTATGTCTTTTTTTATTATAATTTCCATATCTACTTAATTAAAAAAAAAATTACACTTAATGGGGTTTTTTATTCAAGTAATTGTTTAATTTTTTTAAAACTTTTTTAAATTAGTTTGATTATGATTTTTATATAACTATTGTTTTTTGTCATTATTAGTTAGTTTTTTTTATGGAAAAAATACCTACCTTACACTTTTTTTATACCTATTATAATTTTTTTATTTAAAATTAAATACGTAGTAGCAATTATTCAGATTTTAGGTCACAAACAACTTAAATGTTGATTTTCAAGCACATTTTTATTTAAAATTTTGCAAAAATAAGTTTTTTTTTATTTAAATTTTAAATTTCTATATTTTGGTCTTTTATTAAAAAATGTAAACCCCCTTAGCAATCATCGTTCATATTAATATTTAAAACACAATTCACAATAATAACTTTATAATTTAACAATTCTGAATAATTTCCTTTAAAACTTCTTTAACAAACAATATGAATCACCCATAAACTGGAAATCGAATTCGAGTAAAATTGAATCCCAACAAATTGTTATATACTCTACTCTTTAAATTCCATTTATCTTTATAAGAACTCCTCCTAAGATCAGGGGAATATTACGCTCATTTTTTAAACAATTGAACGATCGATTTCAATTTCACTCGTTTTCGATTTGTAGAACATGGTCGTATATAACATTTAGCCCTAAGTCGCAAAACTCTACATACGATTTAATTTCTGTTACAAATTATACTTTGTCATCGTCCGGACTTGCAATTTTCGTTGCAGAAAAAATTTCGAGTTTTTTGGTGGGAGTGGTAAGAAGATTTTAGAAAATTAGATTTCATTTCATTTACATTTTTTAACTTGAAGTTGGCTGTAGATTTATTTGTATTTATATGTATATAAAATATTAAAAGTGGATAAGGAAAGCAAGATAAAAAATGCAAAAGTTGCACAACTACAATTTCATAATCTATAATTCATAATAACAGCAACAAAAATTGCAAGTCTGAACGATGACTTTCTTTAAAAAAAAAGTTGAAATAAAATATGTTTTTAATAACAGCATTAAATTAATGAAAATTAATTTATGAACATATTTGGATGATTTAAAAACGAATGGCCATCGTTTTGCATTTATAACTGCCTATACCACGATGTCGAACGTAAACTTCGTTCGCCTAACTTACATTTAAAACAAAAAAGAAATTAAAATATTGTTTTTAATCTAAATAAAGCGATTAAAATTTGTGGAACATTCAAAAATACTTCTTTAAGCATCCTTTAATCCTTTTTAACTTTAAATGAACCGACAAATCTTAACTGACATTTTAGTATGCGGATTGTGGAGAATGTGGATGTTTTAATTTTACGTTGTTGAGCAGGCATTCTCTGAGAAGAGCAGAATTGTGCTTGGCGTCGTTGTAGTGCATTAGAAAAAATTAATTTTAAAATTTTGTATGTCGGCACTTAGTAAAATATAGTGCCTAATTTTGTAAAACGCAACGCCAAAAATATCATTGAAAGCAAAAACAAATTCAAAAATATTTTATAATTTTGTTGTTGCTTTCTACTGGAATGAATAAAGAACTTTTAATTTCAAACACTTCATATATTGTGTGAAAATTTTAAAAAACAATATGAATTTCTGTAGAAAGCAGTTTTTACTTTTAATGAAATTGTTGGTAGTTTTATTTTAATGTCTATATAGGCACGAATGTTCATAATTTTATCAAGACATCAAAACTTTTCAACTCTATCAAGACTCGTGCGCTCTCCCACAATAAACGATCCGCCACCATGTTTTACAGTACTTTATAATTTTTTTTTATTCAAGGGAAGGAACCCGCTTTCTTCAAAACTCGCAACTTCGACTCCAAAATTTTTCGGCATAAAAAATTAAAAAAGGTTCTAATATTTTCCAAAAAAAATTCTTCAAAATTGGCGAAGCAATATTAAAAATATCGGTTTAAAATGTAAGAGAAGGCGTAGAAGTCGGAGTTGGAGTCGAAGTCGGACTTAAAAAATTTCAGCTGTTGGAGTCAGAGTTCGAACGTTTTTTGACGACTCTTAGTATAAAATTAAATTTCGAGTTCGTATGTAGAGCTTTGGGACTAAGGAGTAATAAATTAGTGCAAGTTAAACTCACTTTTTGGTTTAAAATGTTTTTAAACCAGCAAATCTATAATTCAGTAAACATTTAAACCATATGAATTTGACATTTATCGTAGTACTGCCCAGTGTTCAAAACTTGGTGACCAAAAATTGCTAAATTTACGGAAAAAAACGGCTAAAAATGGGCTAAAAAATGGCTAAAAGCTTTTTTAAATAAAAACACATTAAACTTCAATAACAAAACAGAAATAATTCATTTAATGTTGTTTACGGTGAAATTGTAAGTTAATATCAATTTCTTAAATAAGAATAAACGTAAATAAATTTTTTAATAGATATTTAAAAAATTGAATCATCGATAAATTCGATGTCGTTATTGTACATTTCATAGGAATCACTAGAGCCTATTAGTTTTTACTAATTTGAAGGTTAATCATAATCACGACAACATTTGCCCAACCTTTTGAGTCCAGATCAACTGTAAAAAACAAGTAAGAAAGTATAGTCGATCAACCCCAACTATATGATACCGTGCACCACATTAGAACATATGTACAAAATTTTATTAAATTATTTGCAAATTTGCGACCTGTACTTTTCGCTCAAGGTCGACATGAACAGCCAGCTAGCCAGCCGGACAAACATCGTTAATTCGACTCAGAAAGTGGTTCTGAGTCAATCGGTATACGAAAAGGTGGGCTTATGACCAATATTTTAAGGTGTTACAAACATCAGCACATACGCATAGTACCCTCTCCACTATTGTGGTGTTGGTATAAAAATTTCATTGATCATGGAAGTGAGAGCAACTTTATAGTAAATTCTGAAATTTCTAAAAAAAATTTGTTGCCGCCTGCATCTCTTTATTGAAATACTTGCAACCAGAAAGAAAAATGTTTCATCATCATCGTTTATAGCGATTTTCAACATTTGTAAAAGTTGTGATTTTAATTGTTAAAAATGTTTATTTTGCTTTTATAAATTTTTATAATAAAATAAAAATTATTCTTTTAAAAGAAAAACGGCAAGAAAAATTTTATGACTAAACAAGTTAAAAAATGGCTAATGGCTAAATGCATTTTTTAATGGCTAAACAGGGTGAAAAATGGCTAAATCTAGCCACTAAATGGCTTAATTGGCAACACTGGTACTGCCACATTATTATTATTGCACTACATATAATATATGGAGCACTGATTTACAGCTGTTAAGTTTAAACTTTTTGAAAATGCTATAAAAAAACTTCTGAATATTTTCTAAAATTCCTTTTTTTATTTAAAAGTACAATCCTTCCGGTTAATAATGGAAAATAATTTCATTCAAATGCCTGCCTCGGCTGGCCATGCAGTAGCCTACACGATCGGTCCAATTTGTAAGCACATTATCGATTGTGTGCAGCTGTATTTCACCAATGGCTTTACGAATATTGTCCTTTAAATCGTCAATTGTCTCTGGCTTGTCGGCGTAACACTTATCTTTGACGGCACCCCACAAATAATAGTCCAAGGGTGTCAAATCGCAGCTCCGAGGTGGCCAAACGACATCAGCTCTGCGGCTGATAATGCGATCTTCAAAAACAGGTCGCAAAACATCGAGTGAAGCTTCGGCTGTGTGGCACGTAGCGCCGTCCTGTTTTTTTTTAATTTCCTAAGCTTATCCCGCGAAGCTTTATGCTTGTCTGCAGGAAAGAAACCAGAGTGTCTGGCGGGAATCGAACCCGCGACCCCGGCGGTGATAGACTAGCTCGCTACCAGCTAGTCTACCAAATGTTGCCAATATCCTCCTCTTCAATTTTTGTGAAAAAAAATTCGTTCAAAATGGCTCGATAACGATCGCCATTGACTGTAACGGCCACTCCTTGTCCAGTTTCGAAGAAATACCAGAATTGCCAAATTGACTCCAGTTTTTGAGATAAACGCTTCTAACATTTTCCATAAAATGCTTCAATAAATGGGCCAAAAGATTTATTTAAAATTTATTTTAATTGTTTATCTTTACAAAAATACACAAAAATAATAGTTTGGGGTACCTTTAACTAGAATAAATAAATGAAGATCATGAATGTATGACAATATTTGAAATAAGAAATAAACGTAAGTGAAAACAAATCAATGAACCACAATGTTTATAGGGTATTTCAATTATTTCTTAGTTCCGTTTATCTCAATAACCAGAGTGAATCAAAAATAAATAAGCATGCAGCGTGAAGGTCTAATATGAGTATTAACAAAAACCATTAACAAAATCCCTTCCGCAGATTTTTTTTTTTTTTTTTTTGTATAGCAGTGTTATCTGTCAAATCAGACATGAGCTAAGTGTTACCATTCACGAAATAAGCACTTGTTGAAAAAAAAACGTTAGATGGCGGACCTGTTATATAAGAATAATAATGAGGCAAGCACTACGATAAAAGCTGTCAAATTCATATGGTTTGTATTGGTGATTTAAATGCCCAATTTTGTGAGTTTAGATGTGGTTTAAATGTTTACTGGATTATAGATTTGCTGGTTTAAACACATTTTAAACTAAAAAGAGAGTTTAACTTACACTGATTTATTAGCCCTTATTAGTACATATATACATATATTTTAACCCTAAAAAGGCTAACATTATTAAAAAGTACCATTAAAATAAAGAATATACGTTGTCATTAAAGTTTAATTGTCATAATAAAACATGATTTTGTCTTAATAAAACAATCAACAATGAAAAATTTACTAAAAAAGGGTAATTTACACTATCACACATGTCTTACGTATTTTGAGGAAAATACAAACCTATCATAAGTTTGTATTGATTTTTGAAAAATTTTCAAGCAATAATTAGGGCCCCTATTACGGTTTACAACTCAATTCAGTTGAGTAGTATTTAAAACAACTGGTTGTGATCAGTTGTAATTTTTGTTATGTTTTTGTACACCTAAATATAGCAAAGTTGTTAACCATAATACAAAAATTAAGAAATTACAACTGAGTTGAGTTGTAAACCGTAATAGGGGCCTAAATCTCAAGACTTGTGGGATTGTGTAAAACGGCCTTAATTGGCTAACAATTTAATTTCCTATTGAAAAAGAATGTTTAGTTACTGTTAACTTTATAAGTATATTTGTAGAAAAAAATTATTATTCCTTTAACAACCTGTCACAACATTTACAGTATTTAAAGAATAAAAATAAAAATAAAAAAACAAGAAAACATTATCCTGCATTCATATTTGTTGTTTTATATATCCTTGCTACCATTATGTTCATAAAATTTAGTCCCGTGGTCATTTGGCTTCTGAATTGGATCCCTTGGGAATTTTAACTGTTGAAAAGATCAGTTGTAAGGATGGTATTACCCGACGTGCTAACGAAGATGTTTTACGTCAACATTCTGATTTTTTGTTTGGTAATTTTTTTTCATTTTACTTTAACAAAATATTGCATTCGTTTTTTCTTGATGCAAAATGGCAAAAAAGAAAAAGGGAAACAAATAAATAAATACAATTTTTTAAAGAGAGAATGAAATTCGGAGTGTTATAAATAATATTGATTTTTAGTTAAAAGTCTTTGATTAAAATCACAAATAAACTGTAATCACTGGCTTTATATTTGTTTCTATCAAAAAAATTAATAAGCAGGCTTTTTATTTAACAAGATTGTTTAAAAAAGTGTAGTAGAGGTTTTGGTATTTTTATGATTCTTTGTATTTTAGAATTATTAACCTTAATTTTAAAGTAATGTTCACATTTTTTTAAAATTTTTGTTTTGTAATATTTAGTGTTTAATTTTTTTAAACTTGTTATAACCCCATTATTGTCATAAAATTAATCCAGTATTTATTGTTGTTACTTTTGTTAATTAACACCTTTTTTTACGTTATAAGCAACATTTTCTTTCTTTAACCAATATTTTCTTTTTTTTATTTTAAATTAACCAATTAACTTGATGCTTAAAACTTTCTTTTTTTCTTCTTTTGTTTAATTGTTTTTCTTATTTTTCTCTACTCGGTTTTATCTTCAAAATTATTTAAATTTACATATATATACATAAAATTGACATTCAATTTCCATATCTTCCAAAAACAAAAAAATCTATTATTGTTTAAAATCGAAACCAAATTAAATTGTTGATATTAGATTCGAGGTCATAACATAGCTCACCTCGATCCTCTTGAAATTAGTATTCCCGAATTGCCTGGCAACTCTTCAACAAAAGCTATTTATGCTAATTTCAGTTTTGGTAAGTAAGTTTTATTTCGGTAGATTTTTTCTTTCGATTAGAGTATCCTGTCCTGTCCCTTCCTCTTTTTAATTATGTATAAATTTTATATTTATTTTATGATTTTTTTCCTTTCAATATTTGATTTGTTGATTAGTTTGTTTGTCAAATTGATTTATAGTAATTTCGCCCTCTTTATTAACTGTCTTTTAGTATTATTCTAGTAATTTATTCACATATTATTGTTTTTACTTTTGTTAAGCTTTAAATCTTTAAAGCCAATCTTTTATTTTATTTTTTGCTTTGTGTTTTTGTTAGTATTTATTTATTTTTTTGCTTTTACATATTCTACGTACATACATTATTATTTTAATTTGTTTTATTTGTTATTAAAAAAAATCTTAAACAACTATGTTTCTCTTCGTAAAAAGGAAGACAATATTCTGTTAATTGTTTAAAAAAAAGTTTATATTGCCTTGAAATCTTTAAATTAAGAGTTTTTATTTAAAGAGATTTTCGAGCTGGGGTCTAATCGCCGTATACGATATCGAGCAAAAGTGATCGAAATTGTTTATTTTGGTATCATGACTCTCGATATCGAATGAAATTTATTGAATTTGCAATAATAGCATTTGATATCGAGTAACTCGACATTACATTTCTCGGATTTTCATTCGATACGTCAGTGTCTATCGTATGCAAACAAATTCGATAGTTTATTCGATACGATAGTATCGAATGCGGTGATTAGACCCCTGTATTTTCTTGAAATATGTGATCAAATGATGCCCAAATTGGAGGCAAACTTGTATTTTCAATATTAGGTTAAACTTAAATTGGTCATCATAACTTCGTACAAACATTTTAGGCATAATGGTGGCTATTCCAAAATACGCCTCGAAGAAGTAAACATTTACATGAAAACAAAAACAAAACCAATTTGACAAAAATTTTTTTTGTTTATCATACAAAATTTACAGTTTTTGAAAGAGAAAGAAACGCGTTATAACTCTCGCGTTATTTTTATTTAAGAAGTGTATAAATAACAAAATGAATTTTCATAAATTTTGTTTTTGTTTTCATGTAAATGTTCACTTCTTCGATGCGTATTTTGGAATAGCCACCATTATTTATGCCCCTATTTCGGTTTACAACTTAACTTAAGAACGGCTAGCAATGAGTTGTAAATGTTTAATATTTTTGTTACCCCCAGACCGCACGAGCTATTTGTGATGTTTTAACAATAACGGCGGCAGAATCAATGCGTCAATTTGCCAGTGGTCAAGATTATAGGTTGGGAACATGGACAAAATTTGAAAAATATGCTGAAAAGAGGTTGTGTATTTTTTTCACTGCGATGAAAATATTAAACAATAGCTCTTACCCGGGACTTCGTTTACGTGAAAATTAGAGGAAGATTTAAAGAAAAGGGATTATTTTATATGGTTTTCTACATCTATACTTATTTGATGTTAAACCATTTAAATAAAAAACATTATACCTATTAAGGGAAATCACGTTGGCCTTTGTGCAAATTTGCAGTGCATATTACGATTGATCGTCAGCATACCACTTTTATTTTTTGTGCAAATGTGTTAATTTTCTAAAAATTTATTCTGGCAACACAAAAAACTTCTGGCAGCACTGTTAAAAATCTGCATTTGCTTAGTCTGAATTTACACGTTTCATCTTTTGATGCTCAACTTCCATTCAATTCCCTTTTAAAGATGCCAATATATTCACACGCAGCAATCGGTTTCAACTTTTTTCGGTACAAAACAACAACAATTTTATTAATAGCGAATCAAAGAGAAAACGAAAAGAAAAAAATTACATGCAGCCATCGTTGTGCATATACCAGCGAATAAAAACACAAAGCGTACTGACCGAGTACAGGCATCTCCGTACTAACCCCCCTTCTTCTTTCTTCTCTCACCTAAAAACACAAGAGTTGAGCATCAAAAGATGAAACGTGTAAAAGCAGACTTACAATTATACACAAGCCTATTAAAAGAAATTTTTTCTTTTTAAATTTTATTTTCTATTTTATTTATGTTAAAATCCACGAAAATGTTGAATTTATAAGTTTTCTTAAAACCAATATGGCACTTTATATGTATGTCAAATGTTGTTGTTTACATTTGTTTGCAACTGAGCAAATATGCACTACATACTAATTTTGCTCATTGTTTTTTAAGTGAAAACGAAGTAAAAAAGAACAAATCCGTACATATTGTTGTTGTGTTGTATTTTTGCACGCATTTGCATCGTTTGCACACTTTTTACTACCCATCGTGATTTCCCTTATTAAATATACTATGTTTTGAGCACTCTACATAAGAAAAACAAAGGGTCACTTATATAATAATAAATAAAAACACAAAAGAAAGTTTTGTGTTTTTATTTTTGTTTAATAACAATAAGTTTGCCTTTGTTGTAATCTGTATATCAAATTATTTCGAAAGGATAAAGAGTACCAGCTTTTCCTGTATGTTAATGTAGGCTATAATCTATATGTACATATATTAAATTTACCGAAAAGAGAAAAAATACAAAAAAAAAAATGTATGCAGGGCACACTTTAATATCTTGTGTTAGTAAAAGAATTTGACAGTTGCCGGTAATAATTGCCAAACTTATTTGTCGTGTCGTCAGGGGGTTAGCTACAGGAGCTAGACAAAAGTTGACAAAGTATTAGTGTTAGAAACAAATCGCTCAAAAAGAAATGTTCATTTAAAGACAATTTAGTTAATCAGAGTAAAATATATTTCACAAAAATTATACGATACTTTGCGCTTTTGATTGACACATTTATACATGTAGAATTTTTTAGCCCGTTTTTTTAAGAACTTTTACTCGTCTAAAACTTTTAAATCGATTCGGAATTATTCGAATATGATTTTCTAAATACATATAAATGGCGGTCGTATCGAAACGCACGATGTAAATTGTAAATACATAAAACAAATGAGAAATAAATTGAATTGAAAAGTTTTCAAAGAATTATCATAATATCAAAGTAATTTCGTGGAAATAAAAAAATGTTTAATTTAAAAGATTTTGTTTATCGTACTTAATTCCCAATTTTTATTCTTGATAAAAACACTGAAATTCGCATAGGAATAACTTATCCCTTCAACAATAAATTTCAGTGTTTTTATCAAGAACAATTAACATCCCCTCGACGTGAGATAACACGGCCATTGAATTTCTCTCGCAAAAGAGCCATTGTTTCGTTGGTTATGTGGCAAGTGGCACCATCCTGTTGGAACCACATAATATCCAGGTCCATATCCTCAATTTCTGGCCACACTTTTCACGGTAACTGCTTGGCCAACCTCATTTTGGAAGAAGCTCACTGAAACGAAGAAATGTTAAATTAAATGTCAAATCTAGTGATTACAATGATTGTCTTGTAGTCCGTTTTTTCGTTTCTGAATTTTTAAAATATTAATTTTATCCAATTTGTAAAAAGTATTTTCTATATTGGGAATTATTGAAATGAGTCTGCTTGGTGATATGAATTTTTCATACCCAAAAAATTCTTAAAAATTTGGTAATCTTTGCTTTTTTGCACCCACTGATAACGGAATACCAAGGGAAATCACGATGAGTAGTACAAAGTTTGTTAACGATGCAAATGCGTGACAAAAATGCAGATTTTTTTACAGTGCTGGCAGAAGTTTTTAGTGTTGCCAGAATTAATTTTTAGAAAAATTAGCACATTTGCTAAAAAAATAATAGTGGTATGCTCACGATCAATCGTAATATGCACTGCAAATTTACAATTGCAAAATTGCACAATGACCATCGTGATTACCCTTACTATTTGATGTGCTAACTTTAACAAACTTTCGTTTTTTTCGTTTAAAATCCAAGCAACTTCTTAGCTTAAAAATTAAGCATAGATTCGAATATCTCTTTCGTTAGTAGCTTATTTACGAAGAGAAACAATTTTGTTAGATTTTTAACACAAACAATAGATGCTTTAAATGGAATTTCAAACAAATGCTTGCATATTTTTGTATAACTGTCATAAACCTGACTTTATTTGACTCTTCTACGCATTCTTTTGACATTTTGCTTAGTTTTATGTATTCACTGCGTACAAAGTACATTAAAATATAAATTTGCACATTTTTTGTAATCAATAAAAAAATGAAAAGAAAAAAATTCGTTTGAAATTAAACTGTTAAACATTTTTAAAGATTTTCTTTTTAATTGAAATACATACTAACAACCAGCTTATTAACACATATCTTAATGAATATATTATTTGAACAAAGAGTTACTATTGTAGTTTTGCTTTAAAGTACTGTTAAAACTTTAAGCCTACGTAGAAGAGTTAAAAACTTATTGTTATCACTCATAAATTACAAAGTATCCAAAATAAATGCATGCTTCGAAGAACTGTAATTGTAACATAGTCTCCGAATTTCAGTAATAATTAAAAAATAAAAAACGATCGTATTCTTTTATTTACATACCCAAGAAACAAAACTAAAATGTTATTTTTTATTTAAAATATGAAAAAATAGGCGAACATGACATGGATCGTGAATTCAAATTGCCAAGCACAACTTTCATTGGTGGCGATGCAAATCAATTGTCCCTTAGGTAGATCTGAAAAGCTGTGTAAACTTAAAAATAAAAAAACAAAAAAAAAAAATAACCAAATTATTTTTTGCAGAGAAATCTTGAACCGTTTGGAAAATGTATATTGTAATAAAATTGGTGTTGAATTCATGTTCATTAACTCTTTAGAACAGTGCAATTGGATTCGTAAACGTTTTGAAACTCCCGGTGTATTGAATTTCTCTCCCGAAAGAAAACGTTTAATTTTGGCTCGTTTGACTCGTGCTACTGGGTAAGATTTATAATATTTTTTTCAAGATTTTTTTTTTATAAATATAACTGATTAAATTTTTCGTTAGTTTTGAAGGTTTCTTGGCTAAGAAATACTCTTCAGAGAAACGTTTTGGTTTGGAAGGTTGTGAAATTATGATTCCAGCTTTGAAGGAACTTATTGATGCCTCTACCGAGTTGGGTGTTGAATCTGTGATAATGGGTATGCCCCATCGTGGTCGTTTAAATACATTGGCTAATGTGTGCCGTAAACCTTTGCATCAAATCTTTACCCAGTTTGCTGGCTTAGAAGCTGCTGATGATGGCTCTGGTGATGTTAAATACCATTTAGGTACATACATTGAACGTTTGAACCGTGTCACAAACAAGAATATCCGTTTGGCGGTTGTTGCCAATCCCTCTCACTTGGAAGCTGTTGATCCTGTGGTGCAGGGTAAGACTCGTGCTGAACAATTCTACCGTGGCGATCAAGAAGGCAATAAGGTAATGTCTATTTTAATTCACGGAGATGCTGCTTTCTGTGGTCAAGGCGTTGTATATGAAACTATGCACTTGTCTGACTTGCCCGATTACACAACTCATGGTACTATTCACGTTGTTGCCAATAACCAGATTGGTTTCACCACCGATCCTCGTTTCTCACGTTCCTCCCCATACTGTACTGATGTTGCTCGCGTTGTAAATGCACCCATTTTCCACGTCAACGCCGATGATCCTGAAGCTGTTATGCACGTATGCAAAGTTGCTGCCGAATGGCGTAATACTTTCCACAAGGATGTGGTTATCGATTTGGTGGGCTATCGTCGCAATGGTCACAACGAAATTGATGAACCAATGTTCACGCAACCTCTTATGTACCAAAAGATTAGGAACCACAAGATCTGCTTAGATCTCTATGCTGATAAACTTATTGCTGAAGGCACTTGCACCGCCGAGGAAGTTAAATCAGTTGCCGATAAATACGAAAAGATTTGCGAAGAAGCCTTTGATCTGGCCAAGAAGGAAACACACATTAAGTACAAGGACTGGATCGATTCCCCGTGGTCTGGTTTCTTTGAAGGCAAGGACCCCTTAAAGGTATCACCTACTGGTGTCAAGGTTGAAACCTTGGTACACATTGGCAAACGATTCTCTGAACCACCACCAAATGCTGCTGAATTCGTTATTCACAAGTAGGTTTTTGTATTTTTGAAAAAAAGTTATTATTTTTTTAATATTCTTTTATTATTTAGGGGTCTTACTCGTGTCTTGAATGCCCGTAAGGGCATGGTTGAAGAAGGTGTTGCCGATTGGGCGCTTGGTGAAGCCATGGCTTTTGGTTCCCTCCTTAAAGAAGGCGTACATGTCCGTCTTTCGGGTCAAGATGTTGAGCGTGGTACCTTCTCTCACCGTCATCATGTTTTGCATCATCAATTGGTTGACAAGGCTACATACAATGCTCTTCAACATTTATATCCCGATCAAGCTCCATACTCCGTATCGAATAGTTCCTTGTCTGAATACGCTGTACTTGGATTCGAACATGGTTACTCCATGACTAACCCCAATGCCTTGGTCTTGTGGGAAGCTCAATTCGGTGACTTCTTCAATACAGCCCAATGTATTGTGGATCAATTCCTTTCCAGTGGTCAAGCCAAGTGGGTGCGTCAATCCGGTCTGGTTATGTTGTTGCCCCACGGTATGGAAGGCATGGGTCCTGAACATTCATCGGCTCGAATTGAACGTTTTCTGCAAATGTCTTCGGACGATCCCGACTATTTCCCCCCAGAATCTGAAGAATTTGCCATTAGGCAATTGCACGATATTAACTGGATTGTAGCCAACTGCACTACACCCGCTAACTTGTTTCACATTTTGCGTCGTCAAATTGCTTTGCCCTTCCGTAAGCCTTTGGTACTCCTTACACCCAAATCTCTTTTGCGCCACCCAGAAGCCAAATCTCCTTTCTCCGAAATGGCTGAAGGCAGCGAATTCCAACGTATCATCCCCGAAAAAGGTGTTGCTGCTGAAAATCCCAGTGGCGTTAAGAAGGTAATTTTCTGCAGCGGTCGTGTATACTACGATTTGACTAAACAACGTAAGGATAAGGGCTTGGAAAAGGAAATTGCTATTGTTCGTGTAGAACAAGTGAGTTTTTATTACTAAAAGAAAAATAGGATTACTGATATTTTATTTTGATTTTTTTAGATTTCTCCCTTCCCCTTCGATTTAATCAAGGAAGAAGCAAACATTTACAAAAATGCCGACTTGGTTTGGGCTCAAGAAGAACACAAAAATCAAGGCTGCTGGTCTTATGTACAACCACGTTTCTTGACCGCCCTTAACCATACCAGAGATATTAGGTAAGTCATTTTGTTTAGTTTATTTTGTTTATACATACATTTTTTGTTTGTTTATTTTTTTAGTTTTAATTCAATTTGTTTTTGGCTTTTTTCTTTATTTATAATATAAAGTTTATATATTGTTAAGCTTTCTGATTTTTTCTTAATTTATTTTTTTTTCGCAAAACGTGTGCTATTTCTTTTTTTATGAATTTAATTTTTTTTCTTTTTTCTAACCTTTTCCTTTCTATTTAACCTGTATATTATTCTTTTCTTTTTAAGTTGCATTTTTTTTAATTTTCTTTGCAATATTCTCTCCAATATCAAACATCCACCTTATTTATTTCACCAGTTCTTGAATGAAACAACTCTTTTTGCACACACCAGTTGTCTCTATTGTAGTTAAGCACTTTACTTTCATTTTGTTTGCTATAAAGTAGTATACCCCCGTATTTATAAACGATTATTAAATTTAACAAACGTTTATTAAGGCAAATTTTCATACAAAATTTGTTTGTAAACCTTTATTAAATTTAAAAAAAAATATATAAATACGGGCGTTAAACTTTATGTTGCTTGGAATGTCTTATGATTGTTATTTTCTCTTGAAAGTGAGATATTAAAAACTGTGCCGAAATTAAATAATTTTGTTTAATTTTTTCTTTTGTGTCAGAATAGTTTAATTTTACGAAACAGTCTCTCTTAAAATAGGCTTCTGGTAAATTTGTGTTACTGTTAGGGCGTATTTTTAAAGACAAGAGCAATTTTGTTTAAAAAATTTAATGTTTTTGTTTTTGCGTAAAGGCTTTTAATCATTTTGATATCTCATGCTCTTTTAATAATTTTTTTTTAAATTATTTATTACATTATATAAAACTTTATTGAATAAGTTCCTAGTTTAAATTCGAATGTATGGTAAATTTAGAGAAAATTATATTTGTAGCCCAAAACTATTCACAGGTGAATTTAATTAATGTTAGTTAATAAATTAAGGGATACATTTGGTATCTCTTATCTTTTTATCTAGTTTTTTTACCATTTTTAAACTACTTTCGATACTTTTTGCATTTGGCAAGAATATTCGTCGAATAATGTTTACGTTATTGTTTTTTCGTCAAATTTATATTTCAAGATATAACAAATTTTAAATTGCATAATTTTATAATAATGTCCTGTATTTTAGTTAGCCATTTTTTTAATTTCAAAATAAGTTTTTAATTTAAACCATCGCAAAAGATATGACGTTAAATATTTTCAAATATGAATAAAATCATAAAATAACATTTGCTTTTTTTTCTTAGTTTTTAAAATCTACGAAAATTGCCTTAATAGATTGCACTGCCTAATGCATGATTTAAAAGCTTAATCCAAAGTAAAAATATTTCCTAAGTGTGCTATTGACAAAGTTATTGATTAATTCAAGTAAAATTTTCTTCAAAAAATCATAATAATCATTGAGCATGGCTTTGTTTTTTTTTAATTTTATAGTTTAAGATTTTCTTTTAATTGTTTACACAATTTTAATTTTAATTAAACCATAAACTTAATTATTTTAGTTTTAAGTTTTCTTTTTTTTATGTAAAAAAGTCCTTTTAGTTAAATTTTTTTGTTCCAACAAACTCAAGTCTTAAATCATTTAAAATTAAAACCTTATATCCTCGAAGTGATAACAGCTTAAAAACGAATAAACAATTCAAAAAATTCCCTTTTTTGTTTTGTGTGTATGTATTATTGTTATTGTTGTTGCAGCCCCAGTGATGCTACTTCCTCTTCCACTACTACTACTACTACTACCACTACTACTACCAATACTAATGAGTCCGCTTCCGATAATAAATCGAAACCCTGGTTAAGTCGTATGTTTACATCTGGTGGTAGCAAGTCTGCTGATAATGATGCCTCCTCTGGCAATCAACAGCAGACTGGTGAATATAATGACGTCAAACATTTTGATTTGAAAAATGTACGCAAAGATTTTAATAGACCCGCTGGTCATTCTGCGGCACCTGGTGTGCGTGTTTCTAAAACTGGACGCAAAATTAGGTGAGGGTTCTTCTACCACTAAAAAAATACTACTTACCACCTACTACCGCATACATTTCTTCTGTTGTTGTACAATATAATAATTATCATACATATTTATTGTATTAAAATGGAAATCCCATTAGTATTAATTATTTATTGGTACTAGTGCATTTTACACTATATATATATATATGTATATTTATATATAATACCTTCATACATACATACATATATACTTAATATTGCATATATACATTAACTAATTATTAATTGGACAACGACAAAAGAAACAAATATAATTTTTTATTATATTTTCTTTTTGTTTTCTTAAACAATACTTTCATTCAAAATTTTCTTTAAAATTAACGTTAAAAATTTAAATCTTTCTGTTTGTATAAATTATTGCAATTGGCATTTCTTTTTATTCATAGATTTAATTTTTTTAAATAGGTCTAATTAATTTCGCAAATTTCATGTTTGTATGTGCATATTTTGTTCCCTTTATTTCTTTGTTTATTTGTATCTAATGTCCCTTGTATGCATGTAATTTGTTTTTGTTATGCACTGTTCCTTTATTTTTGATTTTGAATTTTTTATGTTGCTCATCATCTTAATTAAATGTACTAACTGCTTATACATACATTGAAATGATTATATGTATGTAATTAATCTGGTATGTGAAGAAAATCAATCGATTTTAAAACGATGGTTTTTTAAAAGGTGAGATGGATTTCGATCGATTTTAAGATCCATTTCTGAATTATAATTCTAATTTTTCTTCAGAAATCAGTTCAAACAACACATATAATACAAAATTTAAAAGAGTATATACAGAGAATAAGAAGAACATGTCTAAGCAACCAATTTTAAGGATACTGAAAATGATATTTTCTATTTTAAATCGTTTCGTGTTCTAAAATGATTTCAATCACATATCTATTTCATTTATTTTTCAATTGTTTATTAGATTATGGATTTAGTTTTAAACTGAAATTACAGTAAGTTTTTTATAAAAACTTAAGGTCCAACCATAATGTGCTTAAGTTGGCTTTAGTAGTTGTGCGAATACATGTAAATCATATGAATTAATACATATTGAACTTAAGAAAACTTTTGTTCAACTATGCCGAATTTAATGAACCCGTCAGCATGCTGCGTTAAAAACAGAAAGTTTTATAAACACCGTTATTAAGATATTAATAAATCTATTTAATGTCACGCACACTTCTTCAATCTCGCCCATACTTTGTCGGATGCTGCATATTGATAACTAAGATGCTTGGATCTAATTTGGAAACTTTGCCTCTTCCCAATCTCAACAAGGTGTTTATGGGTGAAATAAGAGACAATCGTAGTTTTTCGCTCATATGACTCATCCGGCAGAATTTCAATATCAAAATTTAACGGAGCATATGTGACATAAATATATACAAACCAAGTCCCCATAATTTCTGGAGTCTACGGAAAACACACGAACGCCTCTAAATCGACTTCGGTAACCATAAGGGCCCATAGTGTATATATGTACTTTATAAGGTCTAAGATCAATATTACAGAAATTACAAACTTATACATAGATCCTATCCACAATGTTTCCAATACCTTGTTTTTTGGTTTCTGCTTAGAATTAACGTAGCTAAATATGTAATAAAATTGGGAATAACTGTCAAATAAAAATGTACTACAAATGGAGGGTAATCTTTAGATAGTAAGGGAAATCACAATGGGAAGTGCAAAGCGTGCAAATTTGCACAACACAACAACACAATGAACGTATTTGCAATTTGCTCTATTTAATTCGTTTGCACTAAAAAAACCACGAGCAAAATTAGTAGTGCATATTTACTTAGTTGCGAACAAATGTAAACAATAACACTTGACATATTAAGCGCCATATTGTTTTTTAATGAAACCAATTAATTGAACATTTTTGTTGGTTTTAACATAAAATAGAGAATTAAATTTAAATAATTTAAAAAGAAAAAAATTATTTTAATTTGCTTGTATATAATTCTAAACAAATACAGTGCTGCCACAAGTTTTTAGTGTTGCCAGAATACATTTTTAGAAAAATAGCACATTTGCACAAAAATAAAAGTGGTATGCTCACGATCAAACATATATGCACTGAAAATTTACAAATTGCAAATTTTCACAATGACCATCGTGATTACCCTTAATATGTCCATAGTATAAGGTACTAATTTCCCTAAAATGTTCCGGAGTCCGTAATTTTTTTTTTGCGTCAAAAGGAAGTTCACGAAGCATAAACAAAAATGAAAATAAATGTTAGCATAAAAACTTAAAGCTTCGTTCACAATGGGAGAAACAATTTCGTTTTTTCTTCTATCTTCCCAAAGTATGTATTTCATATACATAATTTCCTTTTATTTTTCGAACAATAATGTAACTAAAGTTTTTTAAAAAATTTGAGTCAACATCTACTTTAGCAAACATTTTTATCATTGAAAATTACGTTTATAATAATTTTATTTCTTAATGCAAAATGTGTGAGTTTGTAAAAAATTACTGCTTTATTTTGAACACGAGTGAAAATGTTGCTGAACGAAGCTTAAATTAATTACACTACTTAATTTTATTACAAAAATAATTTAAAAAAACACATCATATTAAATATATAATAACATTTTTAATTAATAAGATTTTGTATATTTTGTGCTTAATTCCCAATTAGTTTTTATGCGAATTTCACTGGTTGCTTAGGCCAGATCATCAGAAAACATTTTTCCAAAATAATTTTTAAAAAAGCTTAAAATATTAGCAAATAAAACTGAAGAGTGAATGAGAATTGCAAACACTCAAAAAGTGTTATTTGCAACGATATCAAAGCTTAAACAAAATACCAACAATAAACAGTGAGTTTATCTTTTCTTACATTCCCCACTACCATTGGTTGGAATTCTCCCAACATAAATTGTAGTTGTAAGTGGGTTAAGAAAAAATCAAATTGCTTTGTCGTTTTCGCAAGAAAATCAAAATAAAGCAATCTGCCAGTTTATTTTTAATGCCGTGTACATAGAAATTTATTATCAAAAAAAAAAAAAAAAAAATTTTAAATGAAGCACCAGAATGTACTAATAAAGTGACCTCACAAGCGCACCTGTTTGCAGTGATTTTCTTCGTATATGACGTTTGGCGTCATTTTATTTTGTTTATTTACATTCTTATAAAGGCATTTTGACATTTGCCGTCTCAATTCTAGCAACAAAATGCCTGTTGTTTTTCTATTGTTTCTTTGCTGTAGTACTGAGGCCACTTTGTTAATACATTTTGAGAAGCACGATATACAAAATCTTATTAATTAAAAATTTTTATGTATGTATTCACAAAAATTACTTTCATTTATAATACATTTTTTTATTAAATTCTAAATGAAAAACAGAGAAAAAATAATCAATTGTGATATTAAAACGCCAGTTATTAAGCTAACCGGTTTAAAATCTCGTGATTTTAATATTTTTTGTGCGCAAAACACCGTTTTCATGCTTTGAAATCACTTTGACAATAAGTGATTTTCAGAACACCCCTGTATGTTTGAAATATTAGTAACAGTCTTCAATTCAAGGGTTTAATATGTTAATATTGTTTTTTTTTCTTTTTTTTTTAATTCCCTGAGTTAATCCCGCGAAGCTCTAAGCTTGTCTACAGGAAAGAAACCAGAGTCTCTGGCGGGAATCGAACCCGCAACCCCTGCGCTGATAGACTAGCTCGCTACCAGCTAGCCTACGGGGCACTTATGTTAAAGACAATCTAATTTGAAGGTTCTGACGTAATTTTGACGCCATTACAAAGCCACAATTGGCCATTGTGTGTATAAAAAATATAAAAAAAATTTGGGACACCGAAGTTATTATTAATCGCTTAAAGGTTTATTTCACTTTAACAATGCGATAGCCAAAACTTTTATCAGTAGCATGTTATAATTTTTAGTTAAGAAAGACTATCATCCAATTCATACGATGACTTTTATGACGTCGTTTGTTTTTCTTAATATCCTTTTCAAGCAACTTTTAAAAATTATTTCCGTTCATATAATTCTTTTTAGTTGCATGTTTTGTTTTTTATTAATTTTTAATCCGACACTTCAAGTATGAAACAGTGTTAATTATAATAAGAAGAAAAGAAAGAAATTAGCTTAAAGAGAAATATGAAAAATCATGAAAAACACAAACATAGTTTTTTTGTATGCCTTTTCTCCTCTAAACCGTTTGCCACCAAGCGAAAACAGACGTCGAAAAAGGGACTTCGTTTAAATAATCTTATGAATTGGCTGTATATTGCATGTACATAAAAATCTGATTCTAAGTAAAAAAATCACAAAGCATGATTAAACACGCAATTTTCACAAGTATTTTTTTTCAGTGAAATCCACTAAAGTCTTTTTAGAAAAGAACAGCCTTAAAGTTAAGATTTATTTTTTGTCATTTCAAAAGATTCAATAATAATGTCATACTAAATTAACTATAAAATAATCTTTAATATTGTTCTTCTACAATTTTGATAATTGATATTAATTGAACTTGAAAATTAATAAATAGTAATGGTAGTTCTTGAAATTTAAATTTTGAATGTGATGAAAATCAATCGATTTAAAAACGATTATTTTTAGCAGGTGTGATGAATGTCGAGAGGTTTTAAAATCGATTTCTTAACTATGTCTTATTTTTTTTCAAAATAAAGTTCATTAAATAGATATAACATGAAATTTTTACAAATGTAGACTGAAAAATGTATTAGAAATTCATTTAAATACTGAAAACGACATCATTGATTTTCATCACATACCTGATACAGGGGGCAAATTCATACATTAGATATCGATTGAAATTGAATTGTAATTTCGATCGATATAAATATCGACATCATTGATTTCAAATCGTTTTGTTTTCAAAATCGTTTTTCATCACATACCTGATACAGGGGGCAAATTAATGCATTAGATATCGATTGAAATTGAATTGTAATTTCAATCGATATCGAATGTCGTAATTTTCCCCCAGGTACATACATATGTATGTATATGTTTTGTTTAAATCATTTTTGAATTTTTTTTAAGGATTTTAATTTTTATTTTGCTATAATAGAGACAATCACTCATACAACATGTGTTCAAAATATCATCATTTCCCATTTGACATCATTTCATTTTTAACAAAATCCTCTATTTTGCTTGGTATTTATTGCTTTATTATTTTTTTAAACAAAATATGGCTTTATTTATTAATAATTTACATATTTTCAAAACTGTAACCAATTCAAATTGAATGCTTTAAAAAACTATATCTGAATGTTTGTAAATTGTATATTAATGGTTAATTAAAACCAGATATTCCCCCAAAATAATCACACACTCATAAATAATTGTATTTACCTTAAAATCTATCTTAGCTATGCTGGACGTCCATGTGGTGCTTCGACTGCTACCGGTTCCAAGGCTCAACATATACGTGAATTGAACGCTTTGTTGACTGATGCCATCAGTCTCTAAATGACTGTTTAAGGATATTGATAAATAAAACAGCAACTTTTGTAGTAGTAATCATCGTGATTAACGTTGATTTGAGTATGTATACATAAATATATATTTTTTTTAAACCAAGATAAATTCTAGTGACAAACTCTTACGACTCTGAAATGGATTTACAAATAACACATACGCGCATACATACATATACAACATTTTTGCAAAAATATGTATGTATATTGAAAAGATATTTTATTTCGTAATTTTAATTTTATTTTAATGATTATTATAAACTTTTACATATTTGTACTTTACAAACACATACATATATTTTTTTGTCATTGACAACATTGAAAATGTCTGTTTTTTTTTCGTTTAAAAAGTAAAGTCAAACAAATGATATATTAAATTATTAAACTTTAACTACTAAATATTAAAGAAGAAAAAAAAAGCAAAACTTAAAAACGACAAATGGCAAAAAATGTAATTTAGTTTAGATAATTGTAAAACTAAGAAAATGTAGTTAAAAGTTCTTTAAAGAAAATCTCCACTTAAGTTTTTTAATAATAAGAAAATAAATTTATAGTCAAGAAAAAATAAATGTACGAAGCAAGTGAGGAAAGAAAACCCAACTGTCTATTACAACCGAATAAGAAAATATTTTATTTTTAATTATTATTTATTTTTAATATTATTTAATGAGTAAAACAAAAAAACAATAAAAAATCCAAAAAAAAAACGAAAAAACTTTAATTTTTTTTTAAATTAAAAAACTTAAAAATTTACTGTCATGGTTTTAGAACGGTAAAGAAAGCGCATGTCAAAATAAAAAAAATTTAAAATGATCAGGGATTTATTTAATCGTATTTTTATTGTTTATTTAACTATATTTTTATTGTTTTATTTTCATCTAATATTAAAAATTATTTGAAATTAAACTTAATTCCTTTTTAGTTTAGTTTTGTTCAAGTATTATTATAATTTTTTTCTGTTTCCTCACTTTATTTTCAAATAAAAAAATCCTTGTGCCTCTTCATTAAATGTTTTTTATTTCGATAGTATCTAAAAAAAAAATCATGTAAACCAAGCAAAATGTATGAAAAAGAGCATATAAAAACATAAGGCAAATAGCAGATAAATAATTTTATTAAACTCTTGAAAAGTCCAGAGAAAACGGGGAAAATAAATGCAGGATAAGGCGCGTTAATAAGGTACACATCGCACATTTTCTGCAACATCATCATAACTCAAAAATATTAGTTTTACAGAAAACGAATTTAAAGTTTTAAATTTGTACACAACATAATGGAAAGAGAAAATGTTATTCTTATCTCAAGAGTTGAGTTTAGAATGCCTTAATATGAAATAATTACCTCTTCATATAAGATGGATGTATTTATTTCGTATGTATGAGCCACACACAATAGCAGAGAGGGCATTTTGTGTTTGTAGCACCATTAATTGTAACGATCTGAATATATAGAAACGGAGTGTAACAAAAAATGATGCATGCATTGCATTTCTTACACAATTTTAAACTAACGCTTCCAAATGCATCGAATACTTAATGAATGGTATGAATGGCTTTAATGCTTATTGAATAAATGTTTGCAAAGCGTGATCCATTTCGAGGTGCCCTCTACTTTTTTAAAGAAAAAAAAAAAACTGGAAATTCATATTGAATGGGGAATTTTTATTATCATTTGAAAGAACATTCTTTGGCATTTATTTTTTGGAGATTATGTCTATCAAATGTTGCCCGTTGCTACGTCGTAGCTGGTCCATCCGTCGAGTCCAATTTTCGATGGCTCTTTCGAGCTTTTTCGACTGGTAACTGGCGAATGACACGCGTGATGTTTTCCTCCAAGGCTTGAATCGAAGAGAGTTTGTCCGCATAAACTTAAGACTTTACATATCCCCACAGGAAAAAGTCTAACGGTGTGATATAACACGATTTTGGTGGTCAATTGACTGGTCCAAAACGTGAAATTATGTGCTCACCGAAGTGTTTTTTCAAAAAATCCATTGATTGATGCGATGTGTGGGATGTGGCGCCGCACAGTGAGACAACGCCGGCATTAAATACAAGGAGTCATTGTAGAGCTCTGAAATGTTGCACAGGTTAATTTTGAGACAATTCCAGTTTAAAAAAAAATTAAAAAAAACCGCCCACTTTTACGCCCACCTCCCATACAATCGAAATTTGTAAAATGCCGTATTGTCCGTAATACTTTAAGTATAACTTTAAATTTTGGTATACTTGAATGTTATATTGTTACATATATTATCGGAAAAAATTTTGAACTTTGGCCCACTTTTACCCCCACCACCCATACAACCTTAACATAAAAAAAGCCATATTTTCTAAAATATTTTAGGTACAACCTTCAAATTTGATATTACTGTAATTTATAACATTTAAAATATTTCATGGAAAAATTACAATAACACGCCCACTATTACGCCCACCTCCCATTGAAATGCAATAAAAAAGAACAATTTTTTTTTCATTCTATCAATAATTTTTTAACATCATCATGGTATTCTAATTTTTTCAATTTCATTCTCATTCTAAATGAATTAATATAAGGATCTGATGATATTTGCAAATAGCGCATTACATCTTCATTCGTAGAAATGCGTGAATTTTTACGAGAATGGAATAGCCTACAGTTTCTATACTCCTTATTCATTGCTTCTTGCGCTTCTTCGGATAACATTCCTGTAGCAAAAAAAAAGTTAATTTCAAATAAAATTTAAAAAAATACTTTCAAAAAAAAATTGCAAACAAACCTATTGGCAATACAGCCTCAGATACCATTTTGCTGCCGTGAATGAGAACTTTATGGACAGTGATAGGCATGTAATACCAGCCATAAAGATCTACATACAATTTTGCAGTGTCCATGCAATACGTATGGAATTTACCAACATCTATATTTTTACTAGTATTTATAGTATTTAATATAATTTGTAATCGGTGAATTAAGTCTACATTTACACCAGTTATGTCAGCGGTTATTTCTGGATTTTCAAAAAATCTTCTAGAGACATTACCATCATTGGTTGTTCCCATGCCTTGTTTCACCACATCGACTTTTAAACCCAGAACTAATTTGAAATTTTTTTTTATTTCTGTTTTAACCGCTTCTTTTTGTTCTTTTGTGTCTTTATTTGTCCTCAATAATATTAAAAACAACAACAATTTAATATTATTTTACAGTTATTACGTATAGCGACTGAATGTGCGCGTTGCGTATTTTTGTAGTTTTTTGTATTTTTAAAGTTCTTTTGCAAACTTTTGCTTTATGTTCTTAACTTCAAATGAAAGCTGAGACTTCAATCTTTCATTTGATATAAGTCTGCACCTAGGGCGAGGGGCTGCTCTATATTTCCTAGTCCATTGAAAATGCAAAATGTTCAATTTTAAGAAATTTTTTTTTGTATTTTTTTTTTAAATTTAATTTTTCATCTACTCATTCACAACAACTAAATTAATTAAAAAAATTAAAAAAAAATTATGTATTTTTTTATTCTTTTGAATATTACATGTTGAACTAACATATTTCAAGCGAGTTGGCATCCCTCAATTTTGACTTGCTCTAGACCAAAAAATAATGAAGTTATGAGGCTGAAATTTCATGGAATTGTTACTCATATATCTGTTAATATACTGTGAAAATTTCATCTAAATTGGACGACACGACAAAAACCATTTTTTGCCGCGGTTACTAAAGGGCTGTCTCACTGTGCGCCGTCTTGCTGAAACCAAATGTCGCCGAGATCACGAGCTGCACGTTTGCACCAGCATCATTTTATAACAAAGCAATTTTATTCCAACCATATCGCACTTGTTCAACAATAGTGTATTAACTCAAAATTAAAAAATTCAGTAGAAGCAAACCAATTTTTAATATTACATAAAACGCATATGTGCGAAAGAATTCTTAAACCAACAGTTTCATTACCAAAAAGTAAACCAAATAGCATATGTATGTATTTTTACAGCGGTTAGATATGAATACATTTAAAAGCTTCGTTTTTTTCCAAAAAAAGAAAAGAGAAAAATTTCGAGTTAATACACTATTGTTGAACTAGTGCGACATCTATAAAGTAACAAATGTAGAGTAGACACCAGAGAGCTGCAAGGAGTATGATCGAGCCGACTCAATCACTTCAGCTAAAAATTCAGTATAAATCAAAAAGAATTCTACAGTTTTGTTCTTGTTCAAACGTCAACACGAACCAAAAAATTCAGTAAGATGTATGAATCGATAGCAAAATTATTCTTGTATTTGTTTATTTAAAAGCGATGCATCTCCCTGCAGTGCGCTGGACCGGTCCCAAATTGGTACTTTCACCTATCACTAAGGGACACTGTTAGTCTTTTTACCGGTAAAACGACCAGAGATTTTAACATGAGGTAGTCGTAGAAACAGTCAATTGACCCCCCTATAGATAACTATGGGACAGTCTGTTTACCGGTGCCACAGTATCAATCCCGTGGTTGATGCCGTCGTACCAGTCAATTAACTGGCTAATTCGGTCTGGTAAAATAAATAGTGCCACGGTATCAATCCCGTGTTTGATACCGAGGTACCAGTTAATTAACAGGTGAATGCGGTCAGGTTAAATAAATAGTTCCAAAGTACTTTACATCTAATTTTCCCTGATAAGCCAGTGATTACTTATTAACATGTAAGAATAACACACAATATAACCAGGTTTTAATTTTAATATTGTTATTGATATATTTATATATAAAAGGAAATAAAATAAATAAATCAAATCATAAAAGAAAGTATTTAATTAGAACCAAAAGGGAATTCATTACTATAAATTAAATAAAAGTTAAATTAATTCATTAGGTAAAAGTAAATTAAATTCAAATTATTTCAATATTAGTAATTATATACAAGTTCAATACTTCAAAAAATAATAATAATACTTTTTTGTTTTAAAAATCTTTTTTTTTGATGAAATATGGCCTGGCGTATTTGGTGTTCTGCTGAACCCGATTCAGTTGATATATCAATTGCGTCTGAAAGTGGACATTATTGTAAAGATTTTACTCAGGTAAATAATTATTATATTATTAATACATATGTTACCTAACAGTACATGGAAAAACTTGTCCACTCGCTTCAAACCCTTCTTTCCGTGGTTACCATCGACATAGTATTGGTCCACTATATTCAGAGCTTAACACGTATTTCAGATTTTTAACTTTAACTTTTCACTTTTTCCCTTTATTTAACGTGTCTTGTCAAACGCCAGAACAATAACTGAAGTATATATTATGTGCACAACTCACCAAATAAATGAATAACGGATTATTTTTTTGCATTCACATTTACCTCACATAGCAACAAAATTCAACTTTCATTGACAATGCTTCTGAGCACAGGCATAACTTCAAATTAACACCTCTTCGATAACAAAGGGACAAAAAAGTGTGAGTGAACACCTCTTCGATAACAAAGGGACAAAAAAGTGTGAGTGAACACCTCTTCGATAACAAAGGGACAGAAAAGTGTGAATTGACACTTATTCGATAACAAAGGGACAGAAAAGTGTGAATTGGCATCGCGAAAGACAACGTTGAGTCAGAAAAATAACCGAAAAATGGGTCAATTAACAAAATAAAACTGCAGGGCTGTTTATGAACAACAGCTTACTTGTACTCGGGTTTCGGCTCGGTGATTCGAACATGATTTTATTGTAATCAGTTGCAACCACCACTCGAACTTTATGATTCAATCGTTTTTGTTCAAAAACAAGAAATTACTTAAATGCAAAAAGCTCGTTTCAAACAGTAAGTTTGAATTCTTGTACTCGCAACGAACATGAATGTATATATTTCTTTGGTATGATAGAAGTAAAATTCATGTTATAAGCTCGAGCCACTTGTTTAAATACACATTGTGATTTATTTATATAAGCAATAAAAAGCTCATGTTATTGTGAGCGTTGCGTGTTGTTCTTAGTTGTACTCAAGGCGAATTCAAACAGGTAAACTCATCTCTACAACTACAAAAAGCCCCATGTATTTTGTTTATACAATTTTCTGGTTGGTTGTCAAAATTTTTTTATTGCAAATTAAAATGATCACTTTTTTATAAAAGAAATTAATAAATTCACTTCAATCATTCGCAGTTTTGAAATTTTTTTATTATAAAAATAATATTTTTAACACTTTTCATTCAACTTCTTCTCAAAACAAAATCATATATTGACGTTTGACTATATTTTTTAATTCGCCGTGGAAACAGCTGATGAACGGCTGACGAGATGAGTTTACCTGTTTGAATTCGCCTTGGTTGTACTGTTCCTTTTATAGTTATAAATTTTATTTTGTTATATAATACTACTTGTATTGAAAACCCATGTTCCTTTTTACATTTTGATATAAAAATATGTTTCAAAAAATGTTTTTTTATTATTAACTTTTTTTAATATCTCCAAAAATTAACTTGAATTTGATTATATGCCTAAAAAATAATAATACATGTATGAAAATACATACAGACAACTTTTTCGCATATATAATTTTCAAATAAATTTAGCTTGAGTTACGATTTTTTAACATTTTTTTCACTATATTCATATTTCCTAAAAATGTATGCACACAATATGGGCTTACATACATTCATTCAAACATTTGTATTTTTTGAACCAATAATGTTGCGACTGATACATACATATGTATAATGCTCAAACGAGAACGAAACTGTAGAATACATGAATGGTTTGTACTTAAATTTTCGCGTTAATGATTGAAACGACTCCATCATACATGTTGCAGCTAAATGAACATAATATCGCATTTGAAAACAAATATTGCAAGAATGATGCGAACACCGCTTCGTTTCCTTGCAGTGATCTGCAGTCATACCAAAAAAAAAAATACAAACGTTCATGTTCGATGCGAGTAAAAGAATTCAAACTGATTGTTTGAAATAAGCTCGTTACTCCAAAATAATTTTTATTGTTGAACAAAAATGGTTTTAATTATAACAATTCAGAGTAAATGATTGAATATACTCCAAATTGTAGTATTCGTTGCAGTTCTCTGGTAGACACATCGTTGACAATGACATAAAAAATGTCGACAAAACTGGTGACTTGGCGACACTTGCACCCACTTTTACTTTAGGGTAGTTTTGGTGTTAATTTGAAAAAAATCTTATTAAAATTACGAAAATAGTTAATTTTCTTAAGACAATTACTATACATATTTATTTTTTCTAAAATTTCTTCGCACTTCATTATTTTTTTAAAGTTAAAGTAAGCACACCAAAATATAAAACCTTAAGCAAAACAGGTTGTTTGCAAGCTGTACACAAAGATAGTAGCAAATACTAATCGAATGGTGTGAATGTTTTATTCTCCTTTCATGTGGCATTTTGTCATCCCATTGATTGACGTGTAACAGCATCACAAAAACAGATTTTAAAGAAAGCAATACAAAAAAGATAGTCATTTTTATCAATTTATCATTTTAAATAGTTTTTGCTTCTCCTGTAAAATTTTCAAAATGTTAGATAGGGCCTTTTGCGTTTGAGGTGACGATATAGATAAATTCAAACAATTGCTATTCTGTGTTACGATGTTCGCATTTAAAATGCAAAAAGTGCCAAATCGGTAGCTCATTTTTTGCCATACCGACCATTTTTTAAAAAATTCAGTTGGGTGTGGGGTATGCATATTTTGAATACCCCCTTTCTGAATCCCAAACCTGTGTTACGAAATTTTTCAAGGTTTCTATGATATTAGGCATAAATTTTGCTCCATATCAACTATTTCAAAGTTTATTTAGTATTATTTTGGTTTACATGCTACTGTTTGGCGAATGCAGCAAATTCCTCACACAAAAACGTTCAAAAAAATTCACTCTTAAGCGGCTCATACACTTGCGATAAAATTGTTAAATTTTACGTATTGTACAATTATATCGCCAATGTGTATGTGCTACCCGAAGGTGGCACAATATATTGGCAACAATCAAAAGATTTTTATTGCACAACGAAAAGAAAGTGAAATGTGTTGGCAACATTGTACAATGCTGTTATTATGTTATGTATTCCTTTTAATGAAATAATTAAACTATTGTGCGACTTATTGCATTATATAGGGCAAACTGGAAATTATATGGCGAATATCATATACAATAATATTGCCAGTGTAGGGGCCGCTTTACTGTGATTCATTGCTTTAAGAAAAAAAGGGGTTAAAGCGAAAGCAAAATAAAAAGACAAGAAAATAAATTTGTTTACTCTTGCTTCGCTTTACTGCCGTAAGAAAAAAGAGTAGTAAAAGCAAAATAAAATGTCAACAACTCAATACACAGCAGTAAGTAAACGTATGCAGCACAAAAAAGATTTACATTTTTCTTCAAAACATATGCCAGATGCAGTTTCCGTACGGAAAGTGTAATCTGCACATGCTAGTTTCATCAAATTAACCAGAAGCTTTCTTAAGTTCAATATGGTTCTACACATATAAATCACATGTATTCGCACAATTTCTTAAGCCAACTTAAGCATATTATAGTTGGACCTTCATTGTCGTTTTTCCCCACTACAACTTTTTGGCATATGCGCCAAACCAATAATGAGCTGACGAAATGTCAAAGTCGCAAAATTTATTTGACGGCAAAACACCATTAGCAAAACACAAAAATGCAATTGGAAAATAATGTTTTATTCAATTAATCCTAAAAATACAATATAAATTACATACGCTTAAATAAGTGATCCAAATAATTTTTGTCGTTGAAACAAAATTTATGTAAATAGTTTTGCCTAGCTTACCTTGAAATTCTTACCTATCATACATACATACATATCTTAAGATTAATGTCACTAACTGACATTAATAATGTTTTCTGGATGAAACATCCGTCTAAAGTTAAAACTAGACTAGCGAATATTTTTGTCAGATTCTTAAAAAATTAAAAAGTTTATATTCTTCTTTGAGGAGTCCCCATAGAATACTGTTGTGAACTTCTATATTTAATGAACATTACTGAAACATTAGGTGCGTTTGAGTACTTTTACAGTAAAATGCAGTAAATAAGTAAACTGAAAAATTTGCTCTCACCAAAGGCTGTTGTCCAAAAAAGTACGCGAACGCAAAATTTGTAAAAATTCGTAAAATAAAGGCAACAGCTCGTCGTCCGAAAGTATAAGTGATCTACGTGCAAAAGTTGCATTTTGAGAGAATCGATTTTGAAGGTTCAGAAATTTTTTCTGAAAAAACTGCTCGATGGGATTTTTGATTTTTATACCACATATTCGTCTTTAAAAGATAATTATGAATATATGCTTTTTATCTCGAGATCGCATCTACAACGGTATATTTTCTAATGGTAATAAAATTCCTGTTTGCTCTATACGCCACCTTAGTCATATTTTCTTGCAAATACATACACGTAGAGCAAAATGGCATTAACAAAGCAATAAAACACATCTAAAATTATTTATAAAAAACAGTATATTCATTTGAAAAAAAATGAAATAAAAACTATTCCTAAGTTATTATAAGATACATTTTAAAAAGTTATTATAACAAAATTGTCTTTTTCAGATATAAAATTGAATAACAGTTAGATCGGAAATTTTTTCATTTTGAATTGTTTCTCTTCTCTTAAATATGTTCAACTGTGTTTCCAACATATTTAACGGTGTTGGTAACTGATTCCGGAAACCTCTTTTTATTATAGTCGCTATTTGTAAATGAGACTGCAATATTGAGTTTTTAAATTTTATTTTAAACAAGTTATTCTGTATGTATTGAAGAACTTTTATTTTACTAAATGGAAGAACCAAAAAATGGAATTGGTTAGAAATCTTGGGAAAATTCTTAAAATCTGAGAACTCCATTTCTATAACCTTAATTTTTATTTTATTTGTTTCAAAATTTTTCAAATAATTGACAAGTGACAAAATACTGTGAATTTCTAAACGTTTCAGATAATTGTCTAAAGCACTGTGAACGCAATCGCACAAACGACATTCGTAAATAGAGCTTTTGAAACTTAACACACAAATAATGCTAATGATATATAAATTGTCATCACAAGTTCATTAGTCGAGGTGCAATTTTTTTCATTAGTAATTTTTATTACAATTTTTTATTATTAATTTATAATTTGTTTACTCTACTTTTTCCCTCTTTTTTTTAAAGAGTAAGAGAAAACATATTCTTAAAATTCTTTTTAAGAGAAAATATATTGAATTAAACAATACCAACTCCACGTAGAGCAAAATGTTCATCAGCAATCAATTTCCATGTTTTGTTTTGAAATTTTGCTCTATACGCCACTAAATGGAATGTAGTGCAAAATTTCGGAAACAATTTTTGTTTTGAAGGATATAGAGCAAAATGGACACGATTTATCTCAGCCACCAGACGAGATAGCCGAACACGGATGGCAGATTTGAAAAATTTTGTCGAAAACCTAAGGTGGCATCCCTGACACAAAATCGTCAAAATGGCGTATAGAGCACTTAAACTTTCGGACGACGAGCTGATGGCAAATAATTGAAGTGTTGAAAAATGTTTACACTTTTGATTACTTAACTCGTTTTCTTATAACACGAACATTTTTGGAAAATACAAACAAACTATTTTATGGAATCTTTTATATTTGTTTGTGTTTCATTTTATTTGATTTTACTAATTTGTAGCGAGTTAAATTAGTTAAAAGAACATGAATAATTTTTTGCTGTTGATTACTTAAGTACCCAAATACTTCACACTTTTATAACTCTAAAAAAATTAACTTAACAAAAAAATGTTATCCAAATAAATGCTTCACAAACAAGTTTTATTTATTAATAGTTATTCACTTTTTGTTTTGGTTTAATTTTTATATCAACTTTTCTTTTATTTATCAATTTTTTTACAATTTGTATGCATTTTATTTGTTACTTTTGTTTGTTTACTTTTGAAACATATGGTTTTTTGATTTACTAAATTTTAATGCAAAAATTTCTGCAGCAAAAATTTGTAAATACTCAGACACGAACTGTAACTTTATATATATAGTATGTATAAGTTCCCGAAGATCCTATAAGGAGCATAGGTCCCCAAACTGTAACTTTACGCCCTCAATTTATGTTCTCATTTACTGTATTTTGTGTACTCGAACGCAATTTCGTAAAATGCAGTAAAGTTCAGTAAAAAATAGTTAAAAGTTTTGTGTTCTCGAACGCGGCTTTTGCTTAACAGGCATGTTCTGACAACCGAAATCGTTGTAAATCGCAAGATATTTGGCGACTTCAAATTGTAAAGGTATGCTACAGGGAACTAGAATATAAAATAAATCTTGCGTTTTGCAATTTAAAATTTTGCGATTGTAAGAACATTGCCGTTCGATTTCTTGTTCTGAAAATTCTTTCCTAAATATATGCACCTACACTTTTGCAGTGTTGGCTGGTAGTAAAGAAGATTTTAAACTTCTTTAGTACTGAAAGTAATTAGAATGATAAGAATATTAAATTAAGGCACACACCGAAAATTATTTTTTATAAATTATTTTTAAGTTAAGTAAGAAATTTATCAAGCCCTACGATGAAAAATTATCCTATTACTAAAATGTATAAAAGAAAATGAAATTTTTTATTACTTTTTTAACTTTTTGCACTTCTAAAAACAACCACTCCTATCGTGAACAATTTTTGTCCCGCAAAACTTTTTTCACCGTACATTTTTTTTTAGGGAAAATCACCAAGTTTCGAGGGAAATTTTATTTACGACAGGGGTTAAAGTAATCCAAATGTTACAGTAGTTTGAAGTTATTATTAAAAATTAAAAAAATATATATTAGAAATAAAAAGTTTTTTCGAACTCGAAAAAGATCGAAGGAATAAAATTGTATTTAAATATATGTACATATATGTATGTATTAGTTTCGACATTAACCCCTTACATCATGAAAGACATCAACACCAAAATCTACTATACTATACTAAATATTAAAACATATTTAATTTTTTTTAAAGATATCATTAATGAAAAAAAAAAATAAATGAATACATAAATAAAAATAACATTCAAAATATATGAGTGATAATTGATATTATTTATTAGTGCAACTAAAGGATCATTTACAAAATATTATTCGATTTTGTAACAGAATGTGTATTTATACGTTCAAAACGATACAAAATAAAAGTTTTGTGCTATTTTATAAAAAAGGAGAAATAAGAAATATTAACCTTAAAACAAAATGTCGTAAAAATAGTTATTGCATAGAAAGCTAAAATTATATATTAAAAATATGTTATTTAAAACCATCTCTTTATTTTGGGTGGTAAATTTTTTTGAACTGCACTTTTTTAAAAATGATTTTTTTTTTAAATTAAAACAAAAATTATAATGGTATTAATTATAATTGCACAGTATGAGAATATGAATAAATATGGTATAAACATTATACTTACCTACGAACAAAATAAAGAAATGTGTATTGTTTTATTTCAAAAAGTAGAAGGCTATTTATGTTTATATACTTACATATATACATATATTTATGAAATAGTAAATGGCGGCATTTAACAACCAACAAATTGCCAGGTTATAAATGATGAGGCTCCTTCACAAGCTATCTAACGATCTACACCTTGACGTAGAATGCTGCAACTTTGAAGATAGTCTTTTATATATTAAATTTTGTTGGTACTCTACCAGTACGATACAAAAAGGTAGGTAAAAACGATTGGTTAATGTCGATAACCGGAAATATGTCACGCATTAAAGGTACCCAGGAAAAACTTTTTGATTTTTAGTAATAGGTGGTAGTTATTTCATACGTTACCTGGTAAGTAGTTGTCATTACAATTGT
Organism: Pollenia labialis; assembly: GCA_949318255.1. Classification (NCBI taxonomy): domain Eukaryota; kingdom Metazoa; phylum Arthropoda; class Insecta; order Diptera; family Polleniidae; genus Pollenia; species Pollenia labialis. The sequence goes on from OX439140.1 coordinate 136,640,281, forward strand.
CATTATTCTTACAACTTCAATAAGTTCTTATTAGTAATGACCTCAGCAACTACTTATTTCATCTAATATTTTCACTACTGAACATTTGCTTACTGATAATCAGCTCCCATTAAAAACGTAAAACGCGACGAGGCAGATAAACAAGAACGGCCTGATTTACCTTAAACGCGTAAGCTTCTTCCTTACTCAGAGCAGTTGAACAAATAAATCACCCCTATTGTGAATAATTTTTCCCCTTTTCACATATTTGCGATCATGCGATCATTCAAAGGAGAATAATAACGTGAAAAAATGTTCACGGGGAAAAATTCCCCATATCGTGAAAAGTTTTTTCCCTCGTAATTTGTTCACATTTCCCTTTTATTTTCTAACTTTGTTTTTGCTAGGGAACAGAACATGCACAGAAAAAATTGAAGCTCGACTTTAATTAAACAATTTGATCAGACAATTAAATATTTTATTAATTTTGCCCCTGCAAAGGAATTGATCATATCAATTAAGGGATTTGTATTTTCGAGTCATGGGACCCAAATTTAGCCAATTAAAAAATTAATTGCATAAACAAAAAAATACACCACATATACACAAACATTTAAGTTTATGGGTTTTGATTAAAAAAATTAATTGCAGCAAACAAAAAATTAATTGAATAATTAATGTACACCAATTAATTATTTAATTGAATAATTGTTTGCAAACATTTTTTCTGTGTGTATGTAAGTAGTTCCTCCTATACATCGAATATTAAGGGCTAGATCCGTTAATAAGGCACAAGCCGATATATTGGTCAACAAAATGCAGAACAACAGGCCGATTGGCTGCGGATTTGTTGAAGCTTACGAAAGACTTGGTGGCAGAATTTTGGAAAACATTTTACTACATAAAATTTAAAAAGTGCAAAAAACTACCGTTGTCATCAAACTATTCTCCAATACTAAATATTTTGCTTTATTATTTTACATGTGTATATTATTGAACAAAAATTTCATTGATTTTTAATTTTTTCTAATCTTTCTTCTTTTTTCTACATTCACTGGAACTGATAGCGTGAAAAATTTTCACACGAGAAATAATAGGACCAGTCCAAACACGCGTGTAAAGAGTAGCCCACAAGGGACTAGGGCTAGTCCAAAAGTAACCCAAACGTATGGAAAAAACATGGTCTATTTAACATTACGATGTCCTAGGGATGGACCATATAACCCATATTTGGACTACAAAGGAGTAGTTTTAAAACTACTCCATTGTGTACACAAGAGGATTAGTTTTAACTTCGTTTAAAAACGAAAACATGTCGTTAAAAAACGAAGACATGTCGTCTCACTACAAACACTTTTTAACAATGACATGGTCCATGCTTGCATTACATCGGAGTAGTCCATTTCATGAAATTGGATCAGGTGGTCCAATAATATTTGCAGGGATATTATAACTACTGGACTGGTCCTATTATTTGCAAAGTATTTGCCAACACATACATAGAAGATTTGTGCAATCGATACCCTGATTTTTGACCAAATTACGATTTGAAGATTTTTTTCTCAAATGAAGATTTTTTATTTTTCGAAATAAAGATTTTTAACGGTAAGTTTGTACAACAAACATAATTTTTTTAAAGTTTTTTAAGCAATCACTTTTTAAAACACACTTTTGTACACATTGTCCAGCATACACAAGAATGCATCATTATCTCTGGGTATAAAATTATTAAAAACGCATCTTAGATTAGCGGTTGTGAATTTTGAGAATATTAATGAAAAATAATTACACAACTGAACAAATTTGGACTTTGGAAAATAACATTTTAAATATCTGTGTCATGAACGTTTTTTCTTTGTATAAAAATCGATATTCAGTTTTCTCAGTAAATTGTAAATAAAATCAAAAGGTGTGCACCGATTACAGTGAAACAAACCTAATTTCATTTGAAATGATGTTAAGATAAATGTTTTTAGACCAAAACTGTGATTTTTGTCGGGTTTTTATTTTTAATCAATTTTTAAAAACAAAAAAAAGTTTTTTTCAAAATTTTCCTAGTTTTTCTTCAAAAACTCAACGAGATCTCTCAAACTACAGGGCATATTTAAGAATAATTCAAATTGGAAACGAATTGAAATTAATTTCTGCCACATTCGGTTGAATTGATTCAAATTTCATTCAATTCTTTTTTGTTGTGAAAAGAATTAATTAAAAATTTAGCTAATTCGTAACGAATTCAAATCAAAAAATAATGATTTATTTACGGCTCTGTTAAATTTACAATTGTTTAGAAACTCTGGTAACCAAAACTCGTTACCAAGGCCTTGCTCGTTACTTTTATATTATTTGTAAATTGAGTAACGTCAATTTTTTTTCAAATAAAATTGTAAATCTTTTCATAATAAAAATTTTTAGTTAAAAAAGAAAATTTTGATATCATTATAAAAACCAACAATTTAAATGTTAAATACTTTCAATTATAATTTAATTCGCAACGTTTCAAAAATCGGGAAATGTAGCAGAATTGAAATATTGGTAAAAAAATAAATTAAGATCTTATTTTATTTACAGCCATTGTATTTTTATTTGTTCCCCTAGGATTCTTCGATATGCTATCACAATCGCAGAAATTCTGCTAAAAAGGCCACACAGGTCTCAAATATTGCACAAACAACGGTTGGAGACGGAAGCAGCGCCAGTTACGTAGAAATCATGTATAACACTTGGCTCAAAGATCCAAATAGTGTGCATCCTGTTAGTAAAATTGTAAAATGAAGTTTCAAAAAAGTTTTTTTTTCATGTTCTATATAATTTTAGTCTTGGAGTGCATTTTTTCGCACTGGTGCTTATAATGCGGTCCCAACTTCTTATTATCCGCAACGGAATTTAGAACCCATAAGCGCTGTTGGCTCTAGTGCTAATAAACAACACCAAACTGAAGATCAAATACAAATTCACAATGTTGTCCGAAGTTATCAAACTCGTGGCTTTTTGGCGGCAAATTTAGATCCTTTGGGCATAACGACAAGGGAAAAATTTATAACAAAGTCAGGCATGCAATTGAATGCTAACGAAAAGGTTTTATTGCAAAATTCTACATTTTTTAGAGGTGAGTGGTGTAAATGAAAAAATTTAGTTTGAGTTAAAAAAAACTTTAGTTTTTTTCCCTTCAAAAAATTTAGAAGCAAGTATTTACGTAAAGATAACAAATACAAATACACAAAAAAACATAACTTTCAGTCCAATGCACTATGGGCCAAATGACTACATTTTAATTTAACAGATAAATTATTGCATAATTTAAAGAAGGTCAGGGGCTTAATTCTGGCAGTCGTGATCGAGTACTTTCTCGATTCGAAAGCAATTTTATTTCAGTAGATACTTAACGAATCGAAATTATTTTTTTAGTATTGTTGAAATTAATGCTTTGTAACACTGAAAAAATAATTCCGATTCGTTCAGTATTGAATGAAATAATTAGATAACAATTTGCTAACGAATCGAGAAATTACTCGATCACGTCTGCCAGAATCAGGCCCCAGGTATAACGAAAGCAAAATAGATACAAATAGTCTGTATACTGTATCATTGTTTTCTTCATCTTCTGTTGGGCTTTAAATTTTTTCCACCTTAGCAAGCCAAAATAGATTAAAAAAGACCAAAAAGTTCATGTGGCAAATTTAAAGTACATTTCTTGTCAATCAGTGTAATCATACACTTAAATAAATATTTAAAGTCAAGTAAACAGGCAGGTGCACGGCCTAAAAAACACTTAATTAACAACATCTTTTGTAAGTTGTTGTTGTTTTTATTTTGTTTTTGTTAACCTACTTACAACTACAATTAGTGCCGGTTCACACAAGTCAAGTCAAGTCAAGTCAAGTCTTGAGTTTTTAGGAGAGAGGGGAAAAGAAATGGCATTCTCTTGACGAGTAAAACTTGACTTGTGTGAACCGGCACTTAATGTTGAGAGAATTTCAACTAATTGTAGGGGGAATGTAAGATGAGATAAACCCACTGTTTATTGTTGATGTGTTTTTGTTTAAACTTTGATATTGTTACAAGTAGAACTGTTGCTATAATTCTTATACGTTTAACAGTTTTATTTGGTTTAATATCTTTAGTTTTTCTAAAACCTTTATGGATGAAGTTTCCTGATGATCTGGCCTAACTAAGCAACCAGTGAAATGCGCATAGGAATAGCTTATCCCATCAACAATAAATTTCAAGTGTTTTTATCAATAATAAAAACTCGGAATTAAGCACGAATAACAAAATCTTTTGAAAATTTAAATTTTGTATTCCCAAAAATTGAAATTACTTTTTGTCAAGTAAATTATTATTATTGATCACAAGGATCAATATGGTATAATTGAATCAATTTTCCGTTATTAGCTTCTATACGCTTTTTTGTTTTAAAATTTTAAAATAATTGTTATTTTCGGTCCCTGCATTTGACATACATAATGGACGCATTAGCCAATATTTATTTAACTTCTTGTAGGATTTTAATACTGTCTTTAAGTTTTTATTTTTCATGTACTCATTCAGTTGATTAATTAAACCCTGTTTATGAATTTCTCTGTACAAAGTTGAATCTGCTATTTACATAAGGTCCCCATTACGGTTTACAACTCAACTGAGTTGAGTTGTAATTAAGACAACTGTTTGTGATCAGTTGTAATTTTTGTTCACCGCAATATAGCAAAGTTGTAAGCCATAATACAAAAATAAAGAAATTACCACTCAACTGAGTTGTTTTGTGAACCGTAATAGGGGCCTAAGTAAAAAAGTTCTAAATTCGGTTATAAAAAATATATAAAACTCTGATTACAGAAGTAACACATTTAGACGACAAATTCAAATTGCCAGAAACCACATATATTCACGGCGAAGACAACGAATTAAGTTTTCGGTAAGAAAAAATGCATCGATTGTCTAGCAATTTTTACATAACCTATAAATTTACAACGAAATTTCAATATTTATTCTTAAAAGAGAAATTATAACACGCCTGGAAAGAATTTATTGCAGTACAATGGGCATTGAATACATGTATATTTTCGACTTCGATAAACGTAAATGGATACGAAAGAAAATCGAAATACCCGGAGTCATGAATATGGATAAAAAAAGAAAGAAGTTAATTTTGCAACGCCTAATAAGAGCTACAGGGTAAATTTTTATTTTTTATTTTATTTTATTTGGCATCTCTCATGACCTGACACCGAAGGGAACACTGTAATGTGTCTGTATGGCCGGGATGACCTTTCAGAAGATCTTGGTGGAATCCAGGATTTGGTAACAGTGTCCATCGAAAGAGGGGTGTCCGTTTTGAGAGAGAGATTACACTGTAGTTTTAAACATAAATAAATGCTTGATATTTTTAGTTTTGAAAATTTCCTGGCTAAAAAATACGGATCCGAAAAACGATTTGGTTTAGAAGGTTGTGAAGTTTTAATACCATGTCTTAAAGAAATCATAGATGTATCGTCGGCTCGAGGTTGTGAATCTTTTATTTTGGGATTAGCTCATCGTGGTCGTTTAAATACATTGGCTAATATTTGTCGCAAGCCATTACGCAATATATTTTCACAATTTTTAGCTTTATCAGCAGCAGATCAGGTAAAGTACATGAAACTGTTGTGAAAATAAAAAGAAGATTTTTTTTATACTCTTCACCGTGAAAGTTTGTCATTGCGGTCATCTCGTTTGAAATTCCTACAATATTGATCATAGAACCTATAAAGTTTATATTATTCTGGGTCCTTATGGGGAGCAAAGTTGATTTAACGATATCCGTCTGTCCGTTGAAATGTAGTTTCTGAAGACCCCAGATATTATGGAGACAAGGTTGTTATAAGTTTATATCACATTTGGTATGGACTTGTTTGTTATTGAAATTCAGCCTGTTCGGTGCACAAATGGCTGAGGTATGAGCACAAACCCTCACTGCCACTTTTTTTTTACCCATAAATCCCTTATTGTTGCGTTTTTTTAAGGAGAATGGCAACAGCCAAAGAGGACGAGTTTGAAGAAGTGGGAGATTTTTGTATATCTGTAGAAGAGCAAGAGTCAAAATTTTCAAACTTTGCACAACCATTTCGGTTATGTTAATTAAGCGTTAAGCGGTTTTCAGAATATGCCCGTATATCTTAAAACGTTATTTATATAACTTCCTATTCTTACCGCACTGTGGTGAAGGCTATATAAGATTCGGCATAGCCGAATATAGCACTCTTACTTGTAAATATTATAAATTAAATATTTTTTTAAGGGCTCCGGAGATGTTAAATACCATTTGGGCACATTTACGGAACGCTTAAATCGTGTTACTAATAAAAATGTACGCATTGCTTTGGTAGCTAACCCGTCACACTTGGAAGCTGTAGATACCGTGGTTCAGGGTAAAACAAGAGCCGAACAATTCTATCGTGGTGATATCGAAGGTAGAAAAGTAATGTCTATACTTATACACGGGGATGCCGCCTATTCCGGTCAGGGTATTGTGTATGAGAGTATGCATTTAAGTGATTTGCCAGCTTATACTAGTTATGGTACAATACACATTGTTATCAATAACCAAGTGGGCTTTACCACAGATCCACGTTTTCATCGTTCTTCACCATTTTGCACTGATGTTGCTCGAGTCGTAAATGCTCCAATTTTTCATGTTAATGCCGACGATCCGGAAGCTGTTGTATTCCTAAGCAAAATTGTAGCCGAATGGAGAGCCGATTGGCGTCAAGATGTGGTCATTGATTTGGTGGGTTACCGTCGTAATGGCCACAATGAAACAGATGAGCCCATGTTTACTCAACCTTTGATGTACACAAATATCAGAAAGCATAAACCTGTCTTGCAGTTATATGCCGAGAAATTGATTAAGGAGAATGTTGTCAGTGCTGAGGAATTTAAAACTGAAGTGGAAAACTATGACAAAATATTGGAAACAGGATTTGCTGAGGCGGCTCAACAGAAGTCTATTAAAGTTAGTCTTTTTTTATTTTTTATATCGTGAACTTTAACTCTTATTTCTTTCTTTTATGTAGTACAAGGATTGGATCGATTCTCCCTGGTCGGGGTTCTTCGCAGGTCGTGATCGTACAAAAATGCTAAGCACTGGTGTTAAGGAGGAAATATTAACACATATTGGAAATAAGTTTTCTTCAGCACCACCACCAGAGGCAAATTTTATTATACATAAGTGAGTAAATGGTTAATCTTTAAAACTTTGAAATAATTTCTTATTCCGTCCTTACTTTTTTAACAAAATTTTTAAATTTCTTTTAACTTGACTTGTAAAAATTCGACTTACGTACGGTGTTATTAAAACGTAATTAATCTTAAAAACTTAATTTTAAAGAAATTCTTACCTTTTATGACCATGACAACTTCAGCGTGGATTGAAATGGCGGTGTGCAAAATTATCCCAGAAAATATGGCCCCAAAAGGAAAGTGAAGAACGGCCCCAAAATTTTGAATTTGACATTTTTACGTTAGGCTGTTTTTGCATTTTAAGTGGAATGAAAAATGGTCCCCATATCAAGAAAAGAAAAATTGCCCCAAATAAAATCACAATTTTTACTTTGGGGCTATTTTTCGTTTACTAATAAAAAATGCAAACTTTAAGAAATGAAAAATTACCCCAAACATTTTTACACAAATTATACAAAATTTTATGTAAAAGTTTCTAGGAATAGTAAAAAAAACCCGAATTCTTATACCAAAGTGGAGAAAATCCTTGCCGGTTATGCAGAGATGCTTTAGTTAGCGAAGCCGGTGTTTGTTATACCATAGAGGAACAAATTCCTGCGTCCGGCCGAAGGCCGGCTATAAAGATATGCTTTACTGAGCGAAGTCGGTGTTCAAAAAGAAAATCCTTGCGTCTATGCAGTTAAGCTTTAGTAAGCAAAGCCAGTGTTCGTTAGACCATAGAGGAAAAAATCCTTGCGCATGGCCGAAAGCCCAACCACGCTATCAATCGTACGATTTTTAAAACCAAAACTGTATAATTATTCGGATTTTAAAATCGGGATTCTAAATTTGGGAATTTTAGTTTCGGGCATATGAACACCCAAAATTTTTAATATAACTTTCTTTGTGTTCTTTTTTGGGGTTAAAATTCATTATAAATTTTTTGAGTTGATTTTTTATAATAAAGAATTACCCCAAATTTAGGATCATATATATTTTTATTTTTAGGGTTATTTTTCATTTTTTGGGGTAATTTTTCATTAAAAAATGGGGTCATATTGCATTATGAAAAAAAGCCCCAAATTTGGGGTAAATTTTCATTTATTTTTTGGGGCTATATTTTGCAGCGCCGATTGAAATATAACAAAAGTTTTCTAATTTTGACAGGGACCGTAAATAACAGTTATGTAGAAAATTTAAACTCAAAAACTCTTCATATTAAAGTCAACGGAGACCTATACTGTCATATATACCAATAGATTCGTATTTAAGGGCTTTCTCAGAATCTATGGTGATCTTGTAAAAACGATCTCAACTCCGGTCCGTGCATCCTGAGTTAAGAATTATTTTTCAATAAAAAAAATTAATGTGGGTTTTATGTCGCTGTTATAAAAATAACTCTTTTGAGGAGTTTTCTTTTCCCGTCATAAAATAAAACATTCTTAAGACTTTTATTTTTCATCTAAAATAAAACTCATTTTGTTTATTTTCTTCTTTTTTAATGGTGATTTATTTAATTGCAATGCAAGCTGATTAGATTACACTGCATCACAAAATTAAATGTTATGATCTGCGTCAAGCCTTGCGTGTCAATTAGGATAAAATAAGTTTTATTCAATGAAGGGAAAAATCGAACTCCTTAAATAAGATTTATTTGTTGACGGTTAAATGAAACCCTTCAAATGAGTTTAATTTTACCATGGCTAAAAAGAACTCCCCTTAAGAGTTTAATTATATGCAAACGTTGAAAAATTACTGCGCAAGATGGATTTTTTGTTGTTAATTCACAAAATAACTGTTATAAAAGAACTTTTTTGGCACCACTTATAAATGTTACGGTCCCTGCATTTTGAATTTAGTAATTAGAGCATTCATTATTACCAACTTATTTATTATTTACTAAGTCTTAATTACGAAACTTAAAAACTATAAAAAAATTTGATTATATTAATAAGATAATTATAAGCAACTTATTTATTCTTAACTTTTAATTCTTAATAATTAAGTATTTTATAAACATATTTTTTTTTAAATTAATTCTAAAACATTAAACAAATTACCAGAGGCATTGAACGCATCTTACAAGCTCGCCAAGAAATGGTCGATAATAAAATTGCCGACTGGGCTTTAGGTGAAGCGTTTGCCTTCGGCACTCTATTAAAAGAAGGCGTACACGTGCGTCTTTCAGGCGAAGATGTCGAGCGTGGTACGTTCTCTCATCGTCATCATGTCTTGCATCATCAAACCATCGATAAGGTCACTTATAATGTGCTGCAACATTTGTATCCCGACCAAGCCCACTATACGGTTTGTAACAGTAGTTTATGTGAATTTGGTGTTTTAGGTTTTGAGCACGGTTATTCCATGTGCAATCCTAATTCGTTAGTATTGTGGGAAGGACAATTTGGTGATTTTTGTAATACAGCCCAATGTATAATAGACCAGTTTATATCAAGTGGCGAAATGAAGTGGGTAAGGCAATCGGGCTTAGTAATACTGTTGCCCCATGGTCTAGAAGGTATGGGACCAGAACATTCCTCTTGCCGTCCAGAACGTTTTCTGCAAATGTGTAATGATGATCCAGATACTTTGCCATCAAGCTGTGAAAATATGGTGCTGCAACAATTAAATGATATTAATTGGATTGTGGCAAATTGTACAACACCAGCTAACCTTTTTCATATTTTAAGACGCCAAATAGCTTTGCCGTTTCGCAAACCCCTTATTTTATGTACGCCCAAGTCAGGCTTGAGACATCCAATGGCTAAAAGTCCATTTAAAGATTTTATGGAATGTAGCGAGTTTAAACGCATTATTGAGGAAAATGGTCCTGCCACGCAAAAGCCAGAAGATGTCAAGAAACTAGTGTTCTGCTCTGGAAAAGTGTATTTTGAATTATTTAAAGCTAGACAAGATAAAAAAGCTGAAAAAGAAATTGCCTTGGAAAGAATAGAACAGGTATAAAGATTAAAGGCCCAACTATAATACATATGCATAAGCTAGCTTAAGCTACTGACAAAAATTAAAAAAAGCATTTAAAAAAACAAAAATAGAATCAAAAATATTTTTTTCCGTACGGAAAGTGCGATCTGTTTTGCAGCTTGCTTAAGCAAATGCCAGTTTAATAAAATTAACCAAAAAAATTTCTTAAGTTCAATTTGGTTCGATATATATGAATCACGTGTATTCACACAATTGTTTAAGCCAACTTAAGCATATTATGGTTGTGCCTTAATTTTTAATTTTTTGACATGCCAATCACATATTCTACTATTGTTTATAGATTTGTCCATTTCCGTATGATTTAGTGAAACAGGAAATAAACAAATATAAAAATGCTGAAATATTATGGGCACAAGAGGAACACAAGAATCAGGGCTGTTGGGAATATGTCCGACCACGTTTTACTACTGCCATGGATGAAGAAGCTGAATAGTAAGTAAAAGCAATTTATCATTTTTCAATATACAAAATTTGTGCAAATATATATACATTTATACATGTGTATATACATATTAACAATGCTATGTTAGTCACCCCTATTGTGAATAGCAAGTGGAATTTTTGTTCCCATGAAATTGTCATTCCCCTCGAAGGGAAAAAAAGATATCGTAAATCAGTTCCAGTGAATCGTAAAAAAAGAAGAAAGATCAAAAAAAATTAAAAATCAATGAAATTTTTGTTCAAGAACAGTTAAAATAATAAAGCAAAATATTTAGTATTGGAGGGATAGATTGACTACAATGTTAGTCTTCGAAAGCTTCACAAATCCGCAGGCAATCGAACTGTTGTTTTGCATTTTATTGACCAACTGTGCCTTGTTAACGGATCTAGCCCTTAATATTCGATTTATAGGAGGAACTACCCTGCGGGAAATTTGTGTCAATTGTTCCAACAGACAGGTCCTGGGATTTGTGAAAATAGAACAAGTACAAAAAGAAAGAATTTAAGACCAGTGAAAGGAGAACCAATCATCGGTGGTGGGACACATATTTTGCAATTTTCTAAAATTTGGTTCTTAAATGTAGCTCTCTGTCTTGTTTTATTGAAATATTAATATTACATTGTATTGGAATAATACTAGATTGTAGTAAATGACACTAAACACGTTCATTAAGAATATATGTGTGACTTGTCAAATGGTGGCTGTTAGTTGTCAATTGACCCCCTCCAATGACAACCCCATATAAAAGTGATAGGTCTCATTCATATAAAGTATTAGAACTAAAAACCGGTTTCTACCAGCAAAGACCTATCACGGGACTACTCTGGTATCAGTTCGCTTCCCTCAATAAAATAAAATGAAATATGTCCCTAAATTTGGGGTAATCCTTCATTATGAAAAATCCCGTCAAAATTTATAATAAACTTTAACCCCAAAAAAGAAAAAAAGGAAATTATATTAAAAATTCTGGGTGGAGTTCATATACCCGAAACTAAAAATCCCAAATTTAGAATCCCGATTTCAAAATCCGAATAATAATACAGTTTTGGTTTTAAAAATCGTACGATTAATAGCATGGTTGGGCTTTCGGCCAAGCACGAGGATTTGTACCTCTACGGTATAACGAACACTGGCTTTGCTTACTAAAGCTTCATGTTATAGCCGGGCCGGGCACAAGGTTTTTCTTCTATATGGTATAACGAACACTGGTTTGGCTAAATAAAGCTTCACTACATAGCCGGCCTTCGGCCGGGCGCAATGATTTTTTTTCTATGGAAGAACGAACACCGGCTTTACTCAGTAAAGCTTCTGTTAATAGCAGGCCTTCGGCCGGTTGCAAAGATTTTTTCCTTTTGGTATAACAAATACCGGCTTCGCTGACTAAAGCATCTCTGCATATCCGGCAAGGATTTTCTCCACTTTGGTATAAGAATTCGGATTTTTTTTTACTATTTCTAGAAACTTTTACATAAAATTTTGTATAATTTGTGTAAAAATGTTTGGGGTGATTTTTCATTTCTTAAAGCTTGCACTTTTTATAAGTATGTAGTAAACGAAAAATAGCCCCTAAGTTAAATTTGTGATTTTATTTGGGGCCATTTTTCATTCCTTAATATAAGGGTAATTTTTCATTCCACTTAAAATGCAAAAAAAAAATTTGGGGCCATTCTTCACTTTTCTTTTGGGGCCATTTTTCCAAATTTTTAATCAAGCTGTAATTAGCAAAATAAACTAATTTTATGTATAATAAATAAAAATGAACAAAAAATCAGAGATAAAAGTGAAAATAACTAAGAGACTCTTGGGTGCCACTTAAAATTGTAGCGTGAACTATCAGCATCAAATATATGTAAATAGTGTGGCGAATGAGCCCCAGGTAGAGTCTTAAGATTTATTTCTGTAATTGTTAAACCTACCCAGCGGTAAATATTGAAAGAACCACTCTACTAAAGGCATTTTCGCTCTTTCAAGTCGTCAATTAGACCCGAAGCAAAAAATTCAAAATGCATTTTCGATTCCATACCGTTTTTATCGTAAGGTTATTGACCTGTCACATATCCAGTTTTATGATGTAACGGTAAAGATTTCAAAATTTTAATAATACTTTATTGGTTTGTCAGGTTAAGTCAAACTGTGGGGACACCCAATAAAACTACTTTAATTAATTTCTGATATCCACACTCCTCGCTATAAGGTTACAAATGTGGTTTTTTTTATAACGCTTTAGCTTTTTAAATTTACATCGAAGAAGAACACAATTGAATCGTTTATTTCAGAAACCCGTAAACGCTCATTTAAAATAGGCACACTTGAGGGGTTTTTGAAATAACCCATTCAATTAGGCAATTCACAATGTGTTCTATTGTGTCATATTGTTTCTATTTGCTATTCACCCTTATCATGAATTCCACATGTGAAAATTTCCGAATGACAATCTTAATTCACATGGATTTTAATTTCGTATCATAAATTCCCTGTGAATAAAATAACACACCTGATTTTAAAAACCTTTGTCATTATATTCGGAGTTGTAAACAAGAAACAATTAATGTATTTAAGAAAACTGTGTTTTTGGAAATTTATGGAATTATTTCCATATTTGAATTAAATATCGCTAATTTGCTAAGAGCGGCATGATAGCACAGTCTAATTTTTATTAAAAATTGCGAACATGGATAAAATTCGCGAAAAATAGCAAAAAAAAAATTTGTTAACAAACCCTAAAATTTATTTGAAATCGCTAAACGGGCTAAAAGAACAGAGTGTCGGAAAATATCGGGGAAAATTCGCGAAAAGTTTTAATATTTCAAACAAGCCATAAAATTTATTAAAAGTTTTTGAAACTGTAAGAAATGGCAATAATTCGGTTAAAATTTTTATATTAGCGAAAATTCGCAAAAATTTGCAAACAGCGACATGGTCTACTATATATTAAAAATCGTTAAAGCTGTAAAGAATCATAGGAAAAAATCGCTTGAATGGGGAACATTGGCAAAAAATTGAAAACTTGTAAAAAATTCGCGAAAAGTTTTAATATTTCAAACAAGCCATAAAACGAATTAAAAGTTCAAAAAACTATAAGGAATGGCAAAAATTCGGTAAAAATTGTAAAATTAGCGAAAATTCGCAAAAATTTTCAAACAGCGGCATTACGGCAAAGTCTACTATTTATTGTAAATCGTTTTAGCTGTAAATAATCAGAAAAATTGCAGTAACAAATCGCTTCTATCGCAAACATTTCTAAAATTCGCGAAAAATTGCAAAATTTTAAACAAACCCTAAAACTTATTTGGGATCGCTAAATGAAATAAATTAAATTTGTGCATTTGAATTATTTTCTTTATAAGTTGTAAAAATATTTCAAATGTGAGCTGTTAACAATCGCGTGTAAAACAATAAATTCACAAATTATTATTTTTCGGAGTTTAAAAATATAAACATTCGGAATTTTCCACAACAAATTTTATTCATGATACCAACTGTTCACACGTTCGGAAATTTACATGTGAAACTTTATTCATGATAAGGGTGTACCACCCAATATGACACAAAAGAACACTGTGAATTGCCTATATATTTTTCATATTCATATTAAATAAATGTATATAAAAATTTCTAATTCGTTACACCGTTAACATCCAGTATGCAAATTTTCCTCTTTAAACAACCCATTTCCATCATACATATAGAAAACTATGTATAATTTTGGCATAAAATATAACAACAAAATCCTTCAAAATATTTATACACATGTTTTTGTAAGTGTTGACAACAACAGCAATAGAGCAAACATATAACAACAAATAATCTACCTATACATTAACAGATCACTTAAGACTAGGGTTTCTATACTGCAAAAAATTCCCGGAGAGAAATTCTTAAAAATTTTTAGAAGGAACATTTTACGAAATACATTAAGCATTTGTCGAAAAAAATTAAAAAATATTTTTGATGAGAGAAATTTTAAGATTAAAAGTTTCTATTCATTTGTGAAGACAGGTTCAAGTGTTCAACATCCTTTGACTAATTCTTATAGCTTAAGCAGTTTATCAGCAATATTAAGATTAAGAAAGAAAAGTAAAATCATTTTCAAAAAAATCTAAAATCTATTGAAACAACTTTGGGGTGAGGCCAAAATGTTCGACTTATTTTCCGACAGAAACTTTATAAAATGTTTAACTTTATGAAAGAGGAATATTTAATCTTCTTACTTCCAGCAAATGCTAGAAGAAATCAGCTTTAAAGTGTTCCAAAACAAATTTCCGTTGTTTTTTAAAAAAAATTGCTTTCTAATATCTTTGAGATCAATCATCGATTTAAAGACAATGCTACGGGAAACAAATGCAAGCTGAGCGACTTCTTCTGAACTCGAATGTCTAAAATAAATTGTTGCGGAAGTAACTTTGGTTAAGAATTAGACTAATTTATTAGTTATCTTGTATTGATTAGAAAATTAGTATTTGTTAGTTATTTTATCAGTTTAAATTGTTAATGTATTAGTTATGCACACTTCTAGTGTAAAAATCAACGTACAGATGTAATGTTAAAATTATTGTGCATAATTGTACTTCAACCCCACTGCAAATACTAGAATTTTCGTTATAGATAACTTAATTCAATTTTAATTCAGGCATATAGATAATGCACAATAATAATAACTATAGATGCATAAGTTTAGACGTTAGGGGCAGTGATGCCAGATTTTATACCTCAAAATTGACAAAATGCAGATTTGAAGATTTTTGGCGAAAAAATGCAGATTTTTTTTAGCTCGGTAGAAACCTTTTTACTTTGTCACTTATATTTCTACTATTACACAGCTGTTGCGGTTTCAGCATTAACCATATGCAATCGTTTACAACCTAGAAATTTTAACGTGTTTTATCTGGTGGAGAACCAAGAAAAACCTAATGAGTGACTGGTGGAGTACTATAAAAAACTCAAGGCGTCTTACTGATGGAGACCAATATACTCTGGAGTGGGCTCTAAAATCTCTTCGCCTTCCTATACGAAGGTCATTGTTGACGGAAGACTTGTTAATGAGGCTCAAAACAAATATTGTGATACCCTGGCAATATGTTGTGTTTATTTAGTTTGATTTGAATTGCAATTTACGAATTCGAAACAGTTTATTATAAAGGAAATAAACGAAAACGTTACAGAATTTTAAACATAACAAACGATTTTTTTCTTGCCTAAAATTCTCATTTATCGGATCATTCTTCATAAAAAATGTCATGAAAATACCGGGGAATGAACAACAGATTTTCTTGTGCTCTCGTGAATATTTAAATTCCGGGAAGTAAGAAACCCTACTCAAGTCAAACACATTTTCCCAAATCATACACTTTTTGCATGGGGCTAATAAAAGAAACTGTGCCAAATATTTTTTAATGGCTACAGCAAAACCATATTGTTTTTATTTAAAATGTGCGTAGATGGCATGTTGCTGCTTTATTGTCTGAATGTCAAGAAATATTTTAAGTGAAACATCAAAATACCACAAAGTTATTAAAAATTAGTTTATGCCGACCTAAAACATTTTTTTTTTTCAAATAAAGAATAAATAATTTTTTTTTCGTTTTGCTTTCTTAACTTTGAAAAATATTAATTTAGCGTTAAATTTTGGTTGATGATATTTAAAACAATATTTAAATTTATTGTTGGTTTTATTATCTTTGTTTTTTTTTTATTTTTTTTTTGTTTCTCTCGTCAACAAAATAAATTTTAAGATTTTGAATTTCCGGCAAAAATTTTGATTTTTATGAGAAATATATGAAAAATATATACTACTTAAGTACCTACATACAACCATATCGTCACTTTAAATGCAAACGGGCGTACTATATACACAAAAAATAAAAATTTAAGCATTTACGCAAATTTTTAGAGCCCTGCAGTCAAAAATTGAAATTAAAACGTCAAGAGTTTGTAACGTTTTTGGCTTCTTTTGAACAAATTAAAATAAAAGTGTATTAACGTCTGTTTTCATTTAAGATGGCGTTGTTAAAAAAAAAAATAAAAACAATTTATATTTTTTTGCAATATTTTTTTCGGAAATTCCCAAAGGGCCATTTTCACCAACTGTATTTAAATATGAATTCATATTTATTTATAGATTTTTATATAAGTTTGTTTTTGTTTTGACATGAAAAACAAAACTTGATATTTAAATACAATTGGTGAAATAGGCACTAAGAATGATATATTTTATAAATAAGTGGTCTGTTTGATATAAATATACAGTATATACCCAGTAAAAAATGGAGCTTACTGGTAAGCAGCTTTGTAAGGGAGAGAAGCACAAAACTCACTTACAAAGAGGCATGACAAGAGGCATGATTTTTACATGGTGAATTCCCACTTGGAAGCACTACTTTTTCCTCTCTGCTAAAATTTGATGACTGTGTTTTAAAAAAATTTAATTTCTAAGTTCGGTAATATTTCGGGAATGATCGCAAACACATTGTAAAATCATTGCAATACAAGCTGCTTCCATGTAATGGAATAACAGAAGCACTTAGAATATTGTTCGTGATTTTTTCTTAAAAATAATGATTTTTATTATTCACTTACAACCAGCTTACTTATAAGGGAAAAGGCGAAGTAATTCAATCATATTTTATATACTTAAATTAAAAATTCACTTAAATGGTTTCGCTTCTCTGGTGCTTCTTAGTAGTGTGTAATAGTCAGCGCATATATCAGCGCCCATGTAGCTTTTGTGCTTCCAGAAAGCTAAAATTTTTTTACTGGGTATACACTTTCTTGGCAATTAGAGTACCAGGTATTTTCATTAAGGATAGTTGTCTTTATTTACCCATATAAAGTCAAATGAATTTTTTTTGATTTTTGGCGCTTGTTTTATTTTCTTCCCTTATGTTCTTTTGTTTAAAGTTACATGGTTTTTAAAATTGAAAACAAAATTTTTAATGACTTTACCCTGTAATTATTCTACCATGCTTGGCAATAAGGAGTGCTCAAGTCTATTTGTTTTTATTTTTTTTTATTTTGGAGAGCAATTATAAATTTTAAAGGTGATTTTTGAAAATTTACTTCTATTTTAATATAATCATGCCTTCTCTGAAAATATAGTTTTATTTAAGAAGTTAACTTACGTTCTTATTCCAAATCGTATTGCACATTGAAAAAAGTTAAGCAAAGCGTCATTTTGCTATATTTTCCTGCAACATCGGAAAAAATAATTGAAACTCTTCCCATGTGTTTTTTAATCATAAAGATCTTGAAGTTGCCATTAACTCAAATTACCCTTAAGTCAACTTAAGCTCTACAGTTATTTTCTGGTATATTTGCTGAAATTGCTTTGAAAATATATGAATGATTTTTTTTGGAAAATCTTGCACATAGAAAAAAATCAATGTAAAATCGACGATAACAAGGTTGATTTTACATTTTTCGGTAGTGATTTTTCTTTATAGTTACTTCATGTTAATTTAACATAATTATACAATAACTTGCGAAAGAACAACATTATTCTCTTTTGAAATAACTATAATTCATGTCAATTTAACATTCCAGTAAAGTTAGAGCAAAATAACATTGATATTGAAATAACAATCCGAATCATGTAGAATCAAATTAGTTTAAGTGATAAATACCAGTGATAAGAAGCTTTAGAGAAATCATATGCATTTATTTATTTAAGAATAATTCTTAACACTTACACGTGGAACCAGAGAGAGAGAGAGAGAGAAAGAGAGAGAGGACCTAATAATTATTGCTCCTGTGACACAGGTTTTTGTATTTCTCTCTTTGCTAACAGAAGCACTCCCAACTAAAAGACACCAAAAGAATGGCCCGATATGGTTTTCGTCATCTTCTGCGTTGAAAATTTTAAGTACTATTTAACTAAATAATTTTGAAAAAAAGAATACGGGAATTTTTCTTCTTTTTATAAATTATCTTAAATTAAATTATATAAATAATTTTTGTTGTTTCTAAACAGGATTTTATGAATTCAATATTGGACAATGTTGTTTTAACATTTTGCATTAAAACGAAGATCATTTTAAAAAAAGCCCACACTTTTGCAGAAATTTACCATGATTTTTAATCAACATTGCGCCATGTTATTTAACATAAATATTTTTTTCTGTGTGTGTGTGGAATTAAATTGTTGAATTGTTATTTTAATGAAGCTGTAAAAAATTTCGTTTCGGTCAAATTGTTTCTAAAAGTTTTCGCAATAATAAAGTTCATGTGGATTGTAATAAAACCAAAACTAATTTAATTCTTAAACTATGAGCCATGCATTAATTTAAATGAGCTACAGAATTATAACGAGAAACATTCGATGGATGTCTGCACTTATTGGAGTTTTTGTTAAAGATATATATTATATCGAGCCCTAGTTTCGATTATATTGTAAGCGACATAAGGCAAAGTTAACAGGGGTGTTTTTTTTATCAGTTTTTTCTGAGATTTAAGTGATCATAGTACCTGTGGTTTACGATAGTATTCATGGTTTCGTTCACGATATAATTGCAAAAAGTGCTCGATATAAAGGGCTTTTCAATAGCCAATTGGTGTCCGTTTGTAGTTAATTTATACAGGATTTTCGGGACCTACATATATCGATAAAATTAAAATGTATTTGAAATAAAACTTTCAAAAAGTAAAAAGTTTTTGCCATTCTTTACTAGCGCTAAAAACTTTTTAAATAAACTTAACAGTTTTCTAGTAAAAACCCAGTATGAAAGAAGCCCGACCATATAATACCCTACACTACAGTATTTAAAAACAAATTGTTTAGAGTGTTCCCTATTTGGGGACCATGGGCAATACTAAAAAAAATTCACGTAAAAGTTCTGTGTGTCTATGTATATCCAGCTATATGAGATTTGTTTGCCTTATGTGACCTATGGCTAGTTTCGGCCCTACCAGAACAACATTTTGTCATGACATTGGGGCTGTCGTAAAAGTTATTGTCACCAAAGTTTATGTCAATACCAACATTTAAAGGAAAGTTAGGGCATTAAAAGCTATTTTTGAGAATAGTATTTGTATGGGATCAATGATCAAATATGGACCGATTCCAATCAAATCTGTTAAGATTATAAGGATTGCAATTTAATAAGCTTGGACCAAATTAAATCTTATACCAACATAATAAAATGGTTTATTGCGGACAGAAGCTTGTATGTGAAAAAATGGAACGATTCTCGCAAATAGGTTTGGTCCTAGAGACAAAAGGAACCTATGTTACCAAATTTATCAAATTACCTCCAAAATTGCGACCTGCGCCCATGGTTAACATGCGCACAAGGTTTACATGGACAAAACTCTTAAAAAATCATGCAGTTATGTAAAATGAACTTCAAAATACCAAAAAAGAACATTCACGATTAAAACAACAAAACATAAATTTGCTTTATATTAAAACTACATATATGGATCTTTAATATTTTAATTAATAACAAGTATACGACCTCTAATATTGATATTTATTCATATGGTACGTATACTTATTAATAATTGGAATAATTATTACTCATACGGACATTCTTATTAACAAATATTTATGGTAAATTCGTAATTATTTGCTATTTGCTATTTTTTTATCAGTTAATCTTAAATTGCGGACAGTCACGTTAAAAAATTTTAATATTTCTCCAAAAAAAAACATTATGGTTTAGATCAAAACAAAAAATTACACTTTACAATTAATTAAAAGTAGCATTGCGCTTTTTTTTCATTCTAAATTTGTTTAACAGATCAGGGCCGTTCAAATATTGTGTAAAATCAATTGAAATGCCATTTGGCACACTTTTCCAATGAAGCAATCCCCAACACAAAGATTCGAAAACAATCATTTTCATACAAACCCGCACACACACACCCAAACACTTAATCAAGCACAATTAAAGGACACTTAATTATTTATTAATGAAATTTGTAGTTTTGTGGCGAGATCTTCAAAAGAATTGAACCAAATTAATATAAAGCAATTATAGCAAATACATATTATACACATTTATATGTATGTATGTACGTATGTATGTATGTATGTTTGTTTGCTCAACTGATACCAAATTCTCATTAGATTCTTAAGGAAAGTAATAAAAATGGTTTTAACAATAGATAATTAAAATCAAATGTAATTACAAGCAACTTTGGCATTTTTAAAAGGCACGAATGCTTAACAGAGAAGGCAAAGAATTTTATCGAAAATTTAAGGTCATGGTCGGTCTAAAGATGGTTCCATTATTAAAGAAAAAAAATTCAGATAATTAAATATAAAAAATATAAAGATAATTGATCATGTCGTGTTTTGCGCCGAACATGCATCATACAAATTTTAACATTAAGAACATGATCGCAAATGCAATTCCGCGCTTAAAAATTATGCAGTTACCAGTGTCTAATACTGAATAGAAAATTGGCTCCTGCTATTTAAGATAATGAGCAAACTTACATTGGCAGTGGTCAATTTAAGAGTTGTACATGGCTAAAAATCAACATCTTTCTTCAACTTTAAAAGATGTTTCTATTTCATGTTGTTTCATTCAACATCTTTCGATTATTTTAGTGTCATCACTAGAAAAAATAAATAATTTGTTAAAAAGTATATACCATCACTAAGAAAAAACACAAAAGAGCAGGACAGGAATGTCAATTATTTAGCTTTTATTCCCTTATATGTACATACTTTTATGATGAAAGATAAAAGTCAAAGCAATTTGTTTTCTTTTTTCTTAATCCGCTGTACAATTCTGTAGTATTTTGACAAAAAACATCTTAAGTCGAGATATGATAGCAAAAAAGATAAAAAAACTCGGTGAAAAAATATTTTTTTTCAAAGATTAAAATAAACCGAAATTAAAAAAAAATTTCGTTTACAATAAAAAATTTTGAAAACGTAAGCAAAAATGTTTTTGAATGAAAATTCGTACGATTAACAAAATTTTTTTCAACTTTAAAATTTGACTTAAGACGTTTTGTTAAAATGCCACAGAATTCGTGTTGGGAGAATTCCAACCAATTGTAGTGGGAAATGTAAGAAAAGATTAACTCACTGTTTATTGTTAGTATTTTGATTACCCTACGTTTCCACATGCAAGTGCAAGTTCGAAAAACTCAATACACTCACACTTTTTCACAAACATTCACACAAATTTTGAACATTCTGTTGTTTCCTCGATTTTTCGTTGTTAATACGTATAAAATACTTGCAAGTTACTCCCATTCCGTTCATGAAAACAAAAATGGTTTCATTCCGAACATTTTTTTCGTAATTTTCTGAAGCACCAAACTAGTTTTCCGAACGGAATTGTACTCTGTGATCAGTGGTGAGGCCCGGGCCAAGGGCGGCATAATTTAAAGGTAAATGGATGTAAGGGGAATTCAAATTCGAAAATCGATTTGGCCAAGTTTTATTTTAAACGAATACGAAATTTATATTAAATTATACATATAAAGTAATTCAATTATTGAATTTACTCTTTAATTAGTAAGTCGATTTAGATGGTTATCGATTCTGATCACAGAATTAAATAATATTCTTAAAAAACCTGTGTATCTTAACTTTTTATTTTGGTAATACATACATAGCTAAAATAATTTTTTTCCACTGCTTTCAAAATCGCTAGATTTGACGGGAAAATAGCTAAATTCCGATCACTGCTCAAAAGGTTTTAAATAATATTTCGGTGATTCCCCTTTTCAATGATAATTTATGAAAAACGAAATAAAAATGTGAGTGTGTTATTTATTTTGCATGCGTGTGGCTAATTCTGATTAACGCTCTTGCAATATTGTCCATTGAAGCCCAACTTGTGCAAGAAGTTAACTATACAGATATAATTGATGTTTTTGTCCGAGCAAAATCCCGAAAGACTAAATTAATAAAAATAAGGGCTGATTAAAAAAACTTAAAAATTTATTTTTTAACCTTTTTGTTTTTTTATGTTAACTGCAAATGAACATACATACATATATGTATTTTAGTTTTTTAAGTTTATTTATTTAAAACCTCAAATTTTGAAAGGAATTTATAAAATTTGGAATAAATTTTATTAAAACATCGAGCCCTTATAGCAAAAATGATGTAACCAACAAAAATAAAATTTTACAGGAGAAGGCTTTTTTAAAATATTTTTGCTTCAAGTCTAAGTATTCGTTTGAAATTGCTTTTGCTCTTATTTCGTAACGGTACATCCCAGAGATATGAGATTTAAAGAGATGATGCAAATGATCAATAATTATCGATATTCATCAAAAAACAAAAATCTAAAATGATGTAACCAACAAAAATAAAATTTTACAGGAGAAGGTTTTTTTTAAATATTTTTGCTTCGAGTCTAGGGTTTAGTTTGAAATTGCTTTTGCTCTTATTTCGTAACGGAACTTTCCAGAGATATGAGATTTTTAGTGATGATGCAAATGATCTAAAATGTTGTTGGTTACATCATTTTTGCTATTAGGGCTCGATATGTATTTAAAATTTTTTGTTTGAAAATTATAAACAAAATTCTATGCATAAAATAATTGAAATATGTATGAAATATAACCCTTTGAATTGGCCAAAATATTGGAATAATTATATGTGAATTAAAAAAACGTATGTATGTATGTATGTACATATACGATGTTTTAGATTTTTCAAAACTCGACGTCGTAATTTTCCACCTTTCCTTTCCAGTGTAAATAACCAAACATCAATAAACAAAAAATTTAATTGCATGGTCTTATATAGCGATAAAGTTTCGACAATAGGTAAATAAAAATTTAAAATTTTTAAAAATTATTAATATTGAATTTTAAAGATCGAATAAAAATACAACTTAAGAAAAATTATTAATATTAAATTTAATACCATAGAATACGATACAAAAAATAAAAAATTATAACAATTTTTTGTTTATTCTACAATCTTAGAGGAAATACAATTTTGATTCACAATTCATGGAGAAGTCCAAAACTTTTTTTTAATTTGAATGTGCATTTCCATACAAAAAATTCGAAAGTTGCAATTTTTATAGATCTTAAAACGTCATTCAATTTCGCTTAAATTTGGAACATATGTTGGTGTGGTTCATACGCAATGTTCCAGCCTTGAAGAGTATAAATCGGACTTCTTCAGACGATTTTGAAGCACCCTAATATGAATGTATATAAATTAATTCACAATAATTTTAGTATATAATTTTTTATTTATTTGATTTTAGCCCATTTTTGGAGTATTTTGCTCATAAATTACCCATTGTCCAACCGATTTGATATTTTTATATAGGAAGAATTTTACCATTTACTTAAGTTATATTTATATATAAACATTTATATATACTTGTATACATATATTTTAACAAAGTTAATTATAAAAAAAGAGTAATTTTTGGGGATTCAGTATTTCGGTTGTAACTCTGCCATTTTTTAACCGATTTGACAGATTTATATACCGACGTGTTTAAGAAGAAATTTGCCATTTACTAGAGTTATAAAGCTTGGACTCGGGGAGATCTATGGTTCCCGAAAGAGGGTATTTAAAAAAAAAATCAATTTTGGTAATAACTTTTTTGTATCTGAACCGATTTTTCCGAGTTTTTTATAAAATATGTTCTACTAGAAATCTCCGAGATTTCGGTATATAAGTCATATCCATAGGACGTACAGCAGCCCTAAAATTTAAATTTAAAAATTTTGATGTTTTTTAGCCCATTTTTGGAGTATTTTGCTCATAAATTACCCATTGTCTAACCGATTTGATATTTTTATATACCGACGTGTTAAGGAAGAATTTTACCATTTACTTAAGTTATATTCGTATATAAACATTTATATATGCTTGTATACATATATTTTAACAAAGTTAATTATAAAAAGAGTAATTTTTGGGGATTCAGTATTTCGGTTGTAACTCAGCCATTTTATAACCGATTTGGCAGATTTATATACCGACGTGTTGAAGAAGAAATTTACCATTTACTTTAGTTATAAAACTTGGACTCGGGGAGATCTATGGTTCCCGAAAGTGGGTATTTAAAAAAAAAATTTAATTTTGGTCATATCTTTTTTGTATCTGCACCGATTTTCCCGAGTTTTTTATAAAATATGTCCTACTAAAAATTTCCGATATTTTGATATATAAGTCATATCCATAGGACATATGGCAGCCCAAAAATTTAGGTTTTTATACATTTTTTAATTTTTTTTGTATGGGAGGTATCACGCCCACTTCTCCAATCCCGCACACATTTTGTAAGATGGTGTGTATTGGCAACCTAAATGTGTGTACCTAATTTGGAAACTTTGGCTCTTGCCGTTCTCAAGATATACAGAAATAAAAAAAATACAACAACAACAAGGGTTTTTTGGAAAAATTTAGAGGTAGTCGTGGTTTTTTGCTCATATCTCCGTCATTTTTGGACCGATCTGGCTGAATTTCAATAGCAAACTTGAACGGAGTATATGTGACATAAATATACATCAACCTAGTCCAGATCATTTCTGGGGTTTTCGGAAAACCCATTTCAACATACACACGGACAGACGGACAGACGGACAACCGGATTTGAACTTCGCTTTTCATAAGGACCCAAAATATATATACTTTATAGGGTGTAGGATCAATATTGTGGAACATACAAACGGAATGTCAAAGTTATATATACCCTCTTACCTTCGGTGAAGGGTATAAAAAGGACGGCATATTAAAGAGTGCTTAGGGAGGAAACAGGCCTAAATCCGCCACTGTCTGTGACATGGCTGATAGCCTAGAATAATGAAATTCTTTTTTTTATTTAATTTTTTAAGTTTTAATGTGACGACCTTTAAAGTAATACGGTGAAGAGTAATAAAGGATCGACTGGAATATAGCACTCCAACTAGTTTTTATAAGCAGTTTGACATTCACTATTTACCATAGTGACGGGCATAATATTCCAACTTCAATAGAAACACATTATACAAGCAAACAATAAATAGCTGACTTATCGAGGCAGCTTCGAATAATTACACAATGATTAAAATCTTTCCATTTGTTTTACTCACTCTCTTCTTGAATCACAAACTTGCGTAAATAAACTAGACGATTCAAGCAATTTAAAATATTAAAGAATTTATTCTTTCTTAAATCTGTTTTTTTGTTTTGTTGTTTTTATTTATTGATCAATGAAAACATGCCACTTTAAATTTGAACGTAATTATTTTATTCGATTTTCGATTTATTTTTTGTTTCAACAAACTCTTAAGCAATTGAAAACGCATTAATCAAAGTCAATAATTTGCCGAATATTTGTGCCATTTCAAAAAAAAAAAGAAAAGGTAATTTTCGTGACTAATATAAAAATTTTTGTAAATAAATTTTAAAATTTTCATTAGTTTTCTTAATTTTATTTTGTTAACAAGGTTAATGTCAACTTTCGTGCTGGTTTCTTTTTTGTCTGGGTTTTATTTAAAACAAAAATGCCTTTGGCATTGAACTTTTTTTGTGTCTGTGATTTTTTTTATTGTGTTTGTTTTTATTTTTTCTTAAAGAAACAATAAATTTTTTTGTTTAATTATTTAAACATTTTTTTATTTTTCAGAACATTAATAAAAAAAAAACATTAACTTGCCTCGTTAGTTAGTAATTTTGGAATGTTTTTTATCTAAATAAATAAATAATAAATAAATTTTGAATTTTAAAAAAATTCAGGTCTGCAGCCGTATTCTGTAATTCGCTTAGCTAAAGCTAAATCTCGATCGTTAAAATGCCTTAGAGAATACAAAATTGAAAAATTTTAGCGATGAAATAAAAAGCTAAAATTGCGGCGAATTAAATTTTTGTGGCAATGCCAAATTTAGCAATGCACGTTACAGTATTGCATTCGTAGCCGAAAATCGCTAAATCAACTTTTTAGATTTTTAGCGATAGAGATTTAGCTTTAGCGAATTACAGAATACGGCCACTGGAAAGGCCTTAAAAATATATTAAATTAATGTTATTTATTAGTTTTGATTTATGACCTTCAAAGAAGTGAACAATTAACAAAGACGTTTAAAGTAAATAGGCAATCAAGTAAAAATCGAATAATTTGTAGTGCTAGACGTTTAAGGTGTAATTTAGTCTTTGTATGACTTAAGGCGAATTAACTACAGGTGGTTTCGCAACGGCATCTGATTTGTTGGTAGTGGATGGGTGTAGTGACGACACCACCTGTAGTTTAATTCGCCTTGGTATGACTAAAAAGATTTTTTAAATCACACGTGGAGGCAAGGCGAATTTACTTTTGCCTTGCGTGGAGGTATTTAAATTTTTTTTATACATTTAAGTTACAACCTGTCTTCACAAGCCATACATTTACTATGTATTATTAATACTAATGCTTTGTTCATACGACGATATAAACCTCGCTCTCTGAAATTACCCTACAAGAAACGAATGAGCGAGTAGTCACATTTTTTATTTTGGTGTTAAGAAAATGATAGAAAAAAATGACCGATTGTGACCGAACACTTGATTTCGGTCATTTCTTTCTATCATTTTCTTAACACCAAAATGAAAAATGTGACTACTCGATTATTCGTTTCTTGTAGGGTAGATTGCCAAACATGCTGTTCATACGATTCGTATTCTTGTTTCATTTTGACATTTTTTTTGTGTTGTTGGTGTGATTCTTTTTTAAATAGATAAAAAAGTAAATAAAACTTAAAAATATATTATTTAATACCTTTAGTTATATTATTATTATCACTTTATTTTATTAAACATCAATTTTTATTTTGTTTTGATTTTTATGAGAGCTAGTTCAGATAAACTAAGATAATTGATATCAAAATTAGAGATGAAAGTACATTTTTCCTGTTTCGTAGCATGTTTCAAAATGATACGACCTGTTTCGCCTTCAAAATGTTGTATGGCAAAACATGTTGCAAGGCGAATCAGCCGTTCATCAGATGTCTCCACGGCGAATTAAATAAAAATACATTTTTGGCAGCCGCCTATTAAATTGCAAAAAAATACATGCAGTGTTACCGTTATGCGACTAAAGTCGCATTTTTGCCCCTTTTTGACTGCCGTGCCACTTTTTTAACCCCTTTGTTTTAAATCCCCTTTTGTATCATTTTGTAGTTTTTTGTGCCCCTTTTGCCCTTTTTTTATACTGTCAATCAATGAATTCGAGCTCAATTTGAAGAGAAAATAGCATCTAATTTGGAAAAAATTAAAATAATTCAGGAAGGGCTATCTATTAACAATAAAATTTACCTCAAAGTATATGTATTATATATTATGAATAAATTAAACCTTAATTTTCAAAACGAATCATCACAAATTATATTTTTAGTTTCATCCACGAAAGATATTGTATTAGAAATTTTTAAAAATTTTTTAAAAAAAGAGTATGTTATGCAAACAAATATAGAACAAATTGATTTTGTTGATGTTCTGCATATAAAAGAAACTCTTAATACATATATCGGCCACGAAGCCAAGGTAGAAATATGTACTAACAACATCTTAAGTAGTGATATTGTAGAAATTAAAAACAACATTTTACTTTTTTACCAAAAGCTGTGCAAAGAAATTTTATCAAGAATTAATATTAGCGATAAGAGGCTGAGTTTATTAAAGGTTTTAGATCCAGTATTTATTAAGTCAGCTGAAGACATAAATTACTTTGAAATTGTTACCGTTTTTATTGATATAATTACTAACCCAGATGATTTTGTAAAAGAGTTCAAACTTTTAGAAACCAGATCAAACGATAAAAGCTATGAAGCAATTTTTAAAATATCTAAGCCTGAAACATTTTGGTACGAAATTGGCAATTTAAAAAACTGTTTGGGTGACAATTTATATCCAAACTTGTATAAATTTGCTTCGTATGTTTTTACTTTACCACATAGTAGTGCATCCGCTGAGCGGATTTTTTCTAAGTTAGCATATTTAAAAAAATAAAGTGACAAATAGACTGAAAGTAGATACCTGTCAGTCTATGTTATCCGCTTTAAATTTGTATCAAAATGACTTGGAAGATTGGATTCCAAGTGATGAATTGATTAATAAATATAGATTTACGTTTTCAAATAAATAGATATTTAATAGTTGAAGAAACCACATAACACTGCAACTATCTTGCTATCAATACTTTTATATGCTTTTTCCTCGAGGTTTTTTCGTAACTTAATTTTTTTGGTAAAAAATTAAAATAATCCAAGTGCCAAATATTTATGTACATATACTTACATATATACATATCTCTATCTATTTAAATGTAAAGTTTTTTTGTATCAAATCATATTATGAACTATTTTTTGTTTTTGTAAGTATTGTTATTACACTATTTTAAGCTCGTTTTATTTACAAGTAATTAGTAACTGTTTTTGTATAAATAATTGAAATAAACATTTTATGCAACAGTTCATTATCGTTTACTTGTAAGCAAGACATGTATTTTCACGATATATATGTATATATATATATATGTGTTTTTCTCAAACAATTTGTATTATATACCTATAATGTATTTTTTTTATATATATGAAGTTTATTTTTTGTTATGTTTAGTTTTCGATGAAAATAATTTAATAAATACATACGTTCTTTTTTAAATTTTCCTGTTTTTAAAGTTGCCCCTTTTTTCTCAGAATTCCCCTTTTTGTGACACTTGAAAATCCCCTTTTTGTGCCCCTTTTTGAAAATTTTGAACGGTAACACTGAATACATGGGGCTTTTTGTAGTTGTAGAGTTGCATTTACCTTTTTAAATTCGCTTTGACATGTTGAACAAATCATGTTCCGGGCGCGAAAGAGGAATTGGAGAGCGAAACACGAATATTGTTGTCCATGTGAATATGGCATAAGTGTCAAAACTTTAAACTTAAACAGTGTTACCAAATTTACTTGGTTGCAAAAACAATAATCATAGTTCAATGCGAATTCATTACAGTTGAATTTAGCAGCCCTGTTAATAATCTTGGCCCATAACTATAGTCATAAACAAAGCATACTTTAAGAGTTCTAAAGTTAACAATTACTAAAAACATGCTTTTGATCTAATATAGACAAGCAAAAGCATACTTTACACGTTAAAAACGATGTTAATTTAAAAACCAGCCGAAGTTGTTTTTAACTCATTTAACAACAGCATCAGCTGTTTTTTGCCAAATAATAAAGCACTTGCAAAAAGTTAAAAATGTTTTTGTAACAAGATATTGGCCGATATTTTGCGAATTTTAATGATTTGGATTAAAACTTTTATGGAAAGAAACACAAAATACATATGTATAGGCCCTAATTGTGTAAAACGCAATGCCAAAAATTACATTGAAAGTAAAAACAAAGCCAACATATTTTGTAATTTTGTTGTTGCTTTCTACATAAATTCATATGTTACCAGCGTTGCCGTTCAAAATGTTCAAAAAGGGGCACAAAAAAGGATTTTTAAAAGAAAAGTGGCACATAAAGGGGAATTCTGAGAAAAAAGGGGCAACTTTAAAAATTAGAAAATTGTTATATTTATTAAGTTATTTTCACTGAAAATATAACCGATACAAAAAATAAACCTCTTCTTACACAGAAAAAATTTTTGCAAAAAATTATTCAATTAAATAATTAATTGGTGTACACTAATTATTCAATTAATTTTTTGTTTGCTGCAATTAATTTTTTTAATCAAACCCCATAAAATTAAATGTTTGTGTATATGAGGTGTATTTTTTGTTTATGCAATTAATTTTTTAACTGACTAAATTTGTGTCCCATGACTCGAAAATACAAATCCGTTAATTGATATGATCAATTCTTTTGCTGAGGCAAAATTAGTTAAATATTTAATTGTCTGAACGAATTGTTTAATTAAAGTCGATTTTCTATTTTTTCTGTGTATGTATAAATAATACATTATATAAGTACAGAAATAGTCGAACTTCCCTATAAAAAATTTGCTTATAAAATTAGATCACATATTACTAATTTTTGAACTTTGTTCATTAAAGTATATAAGTTCCCTTTAGAGAAGCTCGAATGTATATATGCACAGGGAAAATAAACGGCTTATAATTTTGTAAAAGAAATCGCCATTAGTAACCTTATAAAACCCTTATTCTTCCCAAAATGCGGACTTTGGCACAATAGCGTCTATATCATGGGAGATAGGCGGACCAAACTTAGATCAGATATTTCTTATTAGGAGAAGTTAGTAGTGGTTCGATTTTTATTCATACCACCGTGAAGATTATATGAGATTCGATATTGCCGAATAGAGCGTTATTTCTTGTTTTGATTTTATCTATAATACAAAAACACTTACTGAATTCTTGTTAAAAGGACAAGCTTAAAAGTAATAGTTTAACATTCCTAATAAAAAGAAAAAATAATTAATTAATAAGGTTTGACGTTTTATTTCTTTAGTTGTTGTATGTATATATCGAGCCCTAATAGCAAAATTGATGTAACCAACAAAAATAAAATTTTACTGGAGAAGGTTTTTTTTAATATTTTAGCTTGAAGTCTACGGTTTCGTTTGAAATTGCTTTTGCTCTTTTTTCTTAACGGTACTTCCCAGAGATATGAGATTTTTAGAGACGATGCAAATGATCAAAAATAATTAATTTCCCCGTTTTCCCCACATCAAACAACAAGAAAAATTGTACGTCGGTAATTCTTCCAACTGATAGTCTGGACGGTATGCAAGGTCTTAACTCTGAAAAAAGTTCAATAGCACTGAATTTTCCATGTCTGAAATTTCCACTTGAATTGAAATTAAATCAAAAATACACCAAGTTTAATAACTTTCCTTCATACATACATACGAACTGTTTATGCCATGAACCTTTTTTACAGCCTAGCCGCCATTAAAAGTAAATTTGTGTACTTTCATCAATAAATTATAATTGCGTTAATTTTTTTTGCACTTTTTTCATGAATATATGAAAATAATCATTCACGTTTCACTTATAAAGAAAAAATTAATAAAAATAAAAATTCCTCCAACGCTTTTAGTTTTAAAAAACATTTCACAAAATTTCCACGTTATTAGTCATTTTTTATATAGTGCATATTATTAAAAGAAATATTTCTTTTTTTAAATATTTCTTAAAAATTAACCTATAAATAGAGTTGTAAATCTTAAAATAAACAATTCGACGGACACATTCCATTTTGATGGCCATTAAAAGAAAAAGTGTGAGTGAAACACTAGTAAAATCTAATGAAAGCGAAAAAAGCTCATAATCAAAAAAGCTTTAATTTTTGTTCATTTAACATAGAAATTTTTGTTTTTTTTTTAAATTTTTTTATATGTTGACTTAAAAACAAATTATGCCTTTCATTCGTTTAGTAATCAACAGGGAACCCGTAAATATGCAATAGCATGTTTTTCTTTGTATGTACCACCAAAGGTAAAAACAATACAATCAGCCTTATAGTGGTAACGTTATCTCGTAAACGACTAAGTCGTTTTTTCACATGCGCATGAGGTTCTGACGTAATTTTGACGTCACTACAATTATTGAATTTTTAAGTTTATAGAGCTTACTCGACCTTTTTTTTAGCATATTTCGAACATATTTTTGGTAAATGCTTCTGTCTGTATGCCTAACGTGTTATTTAAATTTCCACATCTACCTTTTATTTTGACTATAAATATCACTGGTTAAATATATCAACGTTTTATGCAATTTTTTTTTTTATTTTCAGTAAGCACTATTTTATGGTTGTATGGGACAATTTACAACTTTAACAGCCTGGGTCACTCATTATCGTTCTCATAAGCGCCCCACTATCTATCGACTTTTCCATTTATTTATGTTATGCATTGTTGATCGACTTGTCGTGCTGAAAATTTTAATTGGGGCACCGATCAGCCGGTTGTTAAAAATGCAAGCGAGCGGTAGCGGTCGACATCGTGTTGATAAGTGTTGATCCATAGAAGGAAAAAAGTTGTTGGCCACCTTGTTTAACTCAATTTTGTAACGTTACTTTATTTGGCTTGATTTTCTCCATATTTTTGTTATTTCACATACAACCCTGTAATATTGAGCCAGCGATATTTTAAGCCAGTTCAAGTTCAAGTTTTCTTTTCCTCTCTATCCTAAAAACTCAAAACTTGACGGACAAAACTTGAAGAGTGTAAACCAGCACTTAATAACAAATACTTGATTGGATTTACAAATACTTGATTTTCCTAACAGCTCAAGACTTGACGGATAAAACTTGAAGGGTGTGAACCAGCACTAAGTATATGCAATCAAGTTTTACTTAAAACCGCTAGATTCCCACTGTATATTTAGATGTCTTAATATAAAAAAGGCCTAATTCGATTTATTTTAAAAGAAAAATTAATAAAATTCGTAAAATTTCAGATATAAAATAAGTTTTAATTACATTTAAAAAAAATGCAAACAATTTTATACTTTAGTCATCTGGAATTTCAAAGCAAGATGCATTTGGTATTTGTCTACCAGAATAAACAAAAAAGTCATTTAAAAAAAAATTAGTTATGCCCTTTTTATATTAAGCCATCGATTTGTTCGTTTGAGTCTCACTACAGTAGTGATTTTAGAGGCATTGATTAATATCGTATGATTTCAATAAAAATTCGATTGGAATCAAAGTGAATGCAATTAAATTAATTGCATTTAATGATTTTACAAATGGTTGTTTTCACAAAATATTGCGATTTTGACAAAATTTAATTCTGAAATATGTAATCATTTTAAAATCAAAGAGTGAAATTTAAATTGAATTGCAGTTTTTTCAGCTAGGAAATGCACCGACTATACTTTATTTCTTGTTTATTATATTATTTTTAACAATGTTAACGGGATATTTTCGAGTTTTTACTGCATGTTTAATGTTTAATTCAAGAGAATATTTGAGGTTTCCCTGAAAATCAAATTATATAAAACTACAACGAGTAACGGTTGAAAAATTTATTAAAAGATTTGTAGAAATTAATCCTTAAGTGCTTGTAAGTCGACAAATATCTTGTAGTTTTGTCTGTTTTTTATATAAAGCCATGATCACTTTTTAGGGTTAAATGTATGTATGTATGTACAATAATTTGAATGAAATTGTTTTGATTCTTCTTAACATTATTAATGATGTCATGTTCATTATAAATAAAACTAATAATGTGTTTTGTTTTCTTTAAAATATATATATTTTGTTTTTTTTTTAAATTTTATTGTGAAGATTTGTCAAGGATCGTTTGAATTCTTATTTACAATATAACAGGATGCTTTAAGCGTTAATAGTAGTAATAAATTAAAAATATAAAATAAAAAACTATTTTCTAAAGTTTCTAACTAAAAGGATTTACGACTTAATATTTACATAAATTAGTTAATTTTATCCAGAGAACAACAAAAAAAATATTACATATTTACACACAATGTACACGAATGTTAAAGAGATCATTAAAAAATTTTATACAAATTAAAATTTTTCAATTAAGCTCAAAATAAATTAAAGCTAAAAGTGGTAAAAAATTTCAAGTAAAATTAAAAAATTATATAAAAACTATTTACACTCTCAATAATTCGTAAGGAATTTAAAATTTTGGAAATTAAAAAATTAAAAAAGCTCTATCGTCGACTTAGATGCAAACGGACGTAAATACACAAAAATCATAATCACTGATCAACATCTAACATCTACCATTTAAAATTTAAAAAATGTACAACACTCGTTTACATTGCTAACATCCAACATCTACCATCAAACAAAACATCATAATTTAAAAAAAATGTTTTTTTTCTACAAAAGTGTTAAAATTTAAAAAGGAAACACAAAAATCTTTTTGAAGTTCAAAAAATACTTAACAAAAAAACATTGCAATAAAAGAGAAACCTTGACAAATGACCGCTTTCCTAAGTGAAAGAGGGGATAAGAAATGGCATTATCTTTTTCCTTCTCTCCTAAAAGCTGAAGACTAGACGATCCAAACTTGACGTGTGTGAACCGTCACTAAACAAACTTTCATTTGTCAGTGATGCTACAATAATAATAGAACTTATTGCCATTTTTTCTAGTGATGGCACTTAAATAACCGAAAGATGTAGAATGGAATAAAAAGAGATAGGAACATATTTAAAAGATGTTGGTTTTTAGCCCTATGTATTTTTTATGGAAAGATGTTAACATCTTCGCAAATTGATGGTAGATGTTGATCAGTGTAAAAAGGCTATTAGTGCGCTGAGGACTTCTTTCAAAAAAAAGTCAAACTAATGTATTTTTTCATAGAAATATTGGCATAAAAAAGATTTAACGCGTTTTGCGGCAGCTGACAAAACAAAAAGAATAATTTGAAGGCCACACGATTAAGTTTTGCTTCAAATTTTGTTTCGAGTTTTAATACAATTACAATTTTTCACACAAATACAAATTATTTAAGAACGTGTTTTCAAGTTCTTTTTTCAATTGTGTGTTTCAATTTACAGCCAAGAAAACAGCTGATTGCAATTTTATTGAGCAGATTGTTCGCGTGTCTATATTCCGCCGCCATAATTCTTGATGACATGTTGAATATAAATATTGCATGCAGCTTTTAATTTCTATGAATTTTGACAAGCAGTATGTGTATAAAACTTGAAAACAAAACTTAAACATGTGCAATTTGAACAAATTTGTGAATCATGGAGAACAAACTTATTGAATAAGTTAAAAAATATAAACAAAAAATAGATCCAAATCAATAAAATCTTGTTATATTTCCAAATCCATTTTTCAATGTACTGACTTTTTTCATGCGCTAAAGTTTTTGCTTCTGTGTAGTTACGAACGTTTGCTTTAAAGGTGACGACACACTTTTAGAAAATAAAAAGTTTTATGGTGAAATTTTACAATTTATAAGAGAATTTAAAGATTTGTATCCCTTTAAATTTAAAACTTAACGAAAGCTTATTGAAGTAATCGAATCGAAGACGATAGGGGTTGTGAATAAAATTTCCATCGAAATTTGTTCCAATATTTCAATATTTCGTTGGAAAAACTGTTCACTTTTTAATCACGATAGGCGAAAATAAACAGGGGTTTGCTGTAAATCGAAAACCCAAATCGCAAGAATTTGGAAGTTCTTTTTTATATTCTTTTAATCTAATTTTTAAAATTTTTGTTATAATAAATTAATAGATAAGTATTTGTGTAATATTTGTCATCAAATTACTTTATTTCAGAAATCTTATTAAATAACGACTTTTAAAATCAAGATTTCCAGCACACCCCGAAATAATTATTAAATTTTAAATAGGCTAATTGATGGTAGTGAGCTTGTCAATCAGGGCAAGTGATGCCGTTTCGATTCCCGCCAGAGACATTGGTCTCTTGCACTACAATGGGCTGAAGTTCAAAATTGCTATAAATTTTGATTACAGCAACAAAGTAATAGTTTAATATATATTTTTTATTAAAAGTTTAACTAAATTATACTTGTCACAATCATTTTAAGATTGTCTGTTATGTTTACATGATTGTTGCTTATTACTACAAGCATGTTTATCTTGAATTATGATTAATAAAAAAACATGTTGTATGATTTATTGTAACGATTGCAGTAATAAGTAACATATTTGTTGACATTGTATAATTTTTAGAAGGTGGCCTCGGTAAGCCAGCTGTCCATTGTTTGCTTGTATGTGTTTATGTATAAAGTGTATTGAAGTTAGTATATTCGGCTGTGCCGAATATTAAATATCCTCCATCGAGAGTTGGAATATTTCAGGAGTGGGCTTTATATGGTGTCAATAAAAGTGATTGAAATTGTAGTAAAATTTTAATGAAAAGCACTCGGTTTCTTGAACCAATCTTTATTAAAGCTGCCTTTGAAATATTATAATTCGTCGCCCTATTTAAATAAGACATCTTGATTTGTTTCAGAAATATTATTAATCATATGAAAGTCATTTTCAGGAGGGGATTTAATATGAGAGCTACCGTAAATTGTAGATCGTTCATAACAAAATTCGGTAGAGTGATTTCTAGTACTACAAAAACCAAATTTCAATACAGTAATGTATTTGTTTTAGAATTTTATGTTTCTTCAATTAATTTTCAGAAAGCCGCTTTATATGGGACTTGTGCTTAATAATGGACCGATTTTCACAAAATTACATGGTGGAATTTCTAACCATACAAACTTAAATTGGACCAAATTTTGCAATTTTATGTCATGAATCAAAAAAACAAGATTGCGCATTAGCCGTACAAAAAAAATTTCTACTGCGCATCTACGTCATCATAGACTAAAGGCCTCGTTACTCTTACGTAAACGTAAACGTTGCGGATCAGCTGTTCCGTTTTACTTACCAAGCTACTGTGCAAATAGGTACTCTTACGTAAACGTAACGTTGCGTTGCGGATGAACCTGATAAAATTAAAATTTCTCTCCGTTTTTACGTATCAGCTGTTAAGAATTTTATTTTTGTTTTGAAGCAGTGTTGTCAACAAAACTTATTGACCAGCGGTTTACTTTTAAATTTTATTAATGAGATTCTCATCAAAACATTAATTTAAATTTGATGTAATGAAATCCAATGTTATGGGTTTTTTGTTCGAACTGAAATTAATGTTGGCTTTATGTGTCACAGAAACCAAAGTTATCGGGTTTTTATTGAAAATAAAAGAAGCAGCTTACAGCTCTGTTTATATGTTGGAAATAAATATTGTTGCTAAAAGTTTAATTTTTTATTTTATCTAACAGTTAGATTATTTTCATAGATGGAAGTAAATAAAATTGATGAATGTTAAAATAGTATTTTTGCATGCTTTCGGCAGCGGGCTGCTGCAAATTTGCAAAAGCTTTTTCTCACTTTTTCTATGGTCAATTTATTTATTTATAAGTTTGAAACAAGAAATATTTTCGTATTTTAACTAAATCCGCTTTATATATTTACAAAACAATAAAATTACACAAATATAAACAATAAATGCAAGTTATACAACGATGGTATTTATTTCATAATGTACATTAGTATGTTTACTGTATTTCCACTTCTTATTTTCTTTTCTATAACTTTCATTTACATTTACAACAAAAAATTCAACAATATTTTAACGCAAAAATCATAATTTATAATATTATTAAATAAAAATTGAATTTAAAGCTGTAAACACATGAGCCAAAACATAAAACAGCTGATCCGATTATTGATTTTATTATAAAATAATTATTTGCATACATTTTGTACAATGCAAATAGAAAAAAATAAGCGCATAGTTCCGAATATTCGCCTTAACCTTATTATATTAAATATATATATTTATTTTTATTTGACCTTTCTTTTTTCATAATTATTTAAGTTTAAGGTCTTTTTTAAAAAAATATATTATATTTATTTATTTTTCTCATTATTGCGCTAACCTTTGGTTAGCATCTTTAGGAAATTAAATTAAGTTTACAATAAAATAATTTTTTTTTAAATTTTTGGTTAACACATATTGGTTATATCAAGTTTCATTTAAAGAGATATTAATAACGGCTAAATATATTTTAAGGTCCATAAATCCAAAACTAGATCCTCAGGCGCAATAAAAACTAGATAAAAAATTCAATTTTTCAAAGCAATTTTAGTGCTGGACATGTAAATATACAGTGCAAGCTCGCTTATCCAAAGGAGTTTAATCTGAATTATCCAGCAATCCAAATTGAATTTATGACATATTACATACTCTATAGTTCGCATTGATTGCAAGATCGCTAAACCGAATTTTTATTTATTTTTTTTCTGCTTTTTTATAATTTTAAGAACCTAATTTCTGTGCAAACTTTGAAAATTTGCAACTAATTTTACCGCAATAATGACGTGTGAATTTCTGAAGAGGAAATTCTTAGCTGGATTATTAAATCTGACAATACTTCGTGGGAGCATGTGCACTGCAAGAGAACTAACCCTACATCACAAATTTTGTATTTTAAAAAAACATAACATTTAAAAAAGCTTAACTGCCGTATTCATTAAAAACTAAATTGGTCTTGAAATATATTTTCAAAAAAATTTGTATAGAAATTTTGCTTGAAAATACGTTTGATACAGGGCGAATTCATACAAGGTGGTCTTATTTGAAAACGTTTACAACACTGTAAAATATTTTAACGTTGTGTCAAATATTCAAACAAATCAGGAATCAGGGTCTGCAATCATTAATTCGAATTAGCGAGCTGGCACTGGGGACATTTCTTGCCGGACAGACAAAGTTTGATGGCGAGGGGTCGAAAAAGTAGAGTGTGTATTGCATGACTATCTGTACTGGAAATTTTTTCATTTCTCTTTCTTACTTTTCGTAGTTTACATACAAGTATTAATTTCTATCTGACTTCTAATGTTTCCTATGTAAACGCGTCAGGTAAGATTAAAAGAGAATTCAAAAAATGTCCGGCAAGAAATGTCCCTAGTGTAAATAGGGACTAAGTAAAATTCAAAAAGTTGAAAAAAATGTTGTTAATCATACGAATTTTCATGCAAAAAACATTTTTGTTTACATTTTTAAAATTTTGTATTATAAACGAAATTTTTCTTTTAGTTTGATTTTTTAAATGTTTTGTTATCTTATCACGACTTTAGATGTTTTGTCAAAATGCCACAGATATGTATAAAGTATTTTATTTTTTTGTACAAAAGCGCCGATATCGGTATGTTTTGGCGATTTTAAACAAGAATGTTAGCAACATGTTTTGGAACAAGAATGTGAGCAAAATCAAAACAAATAATGATTTACACACATACATATGTACGAGTACACGCATACACCTCAACAACATATGACACGTTTACGTTTTTGTAGTAACTACCAACATTTCAAGTCGACCGCAACGTTTACGTATCCGCAACATTTACGTAAGAGTAACGAGGCCTTAAATATGAGCGTTTGTTGTAAAAAATGTAAGACACACACAAATGAACATACACAAAGTCTATTGTTTCGTCACACACAAAATTAACGGACTTGCGCAATGCGCAATCTTGTTTATTTGATTCATGATTTTATGTATATTTTTTGCGCTTATCGGCGTGTTTAAATGAATTTCCAGCGTGGGCTTAATATGTGGCCTTATTTATGAACCGATCTTCACGAAAAACTATGAATGTAAAAAAAAAATTTTTTTCTCATTATTTATTTATTGAATCTTCATATATTAAATATGAACTAACAATAATTAATCAAATCTTATCCTTATTCTTTATTTATGTCCTGCCAGTGCCAGACAAAATTTTTTTCTTCTTCACGGTTTCTGTTCACATATATAGGAGTTTATCGCTCATCTAATTGGTTAAGTGCTGCAGTGTCTCTTATACTCACTGTTTATTGTTGGAGTTTTGTCTAAGCTTTGATATTCTTTGCAAGTAAAACTTGAATGTTTGTAATTATCATTCGTTTTACAGTTTTATTTTAAAGTAAAATGCGCATAGAAACTAGCTTTCCCACAACAAAAAATTTCAGTGTATTTATCAAAAATAAAAATTGGGAATTTAGCACGTCAAAGGGAAATCTTTTTAACTATGAAATACTACATTTTGCTCCAATACCATTATTCGTTATGGGTTTAGGCGTACTAAAGTGTTTTCCGAAAGTTGGCTTTATACGGGGCATATGGTAAATTATGGACCAACTTGGTTAAGTTGTTTCCAGTGCTGGAAAACTATCGATAGTCTTAAAATATCGAAAATATCGATAGGAAAAATATCAATATCAATATCGATATTATTATTATGTATTTAAAATACAGCT
Source organism: Pollenia labialis (assembly GCA_949318255.1). Classification (NCBI taxonomy): domain Eukaryota; kingdom Metazoa; phylum Arthropoda; class Insecta; order Diptera; family Polleniidae; genus Pollenia; species Pollenia labialis. Next base: position 136,680,569 of record OX439140.1, read on the forward strand.
ATAAAGACATGTAACAGCAGCTATACACTTACAGTTTTTTGAAGCAAGTTTTTACTTGCTATTATTAATTCGCGCTCAATTACAGCAAACAACAAGAATGGCTGGTGGTATGGATTGCATAGTTGCAATTTTTACTACTAATTAAAGGCCTTTAAGTCGAAATTTGTACATGTTAACATAGGAACAGAAATGTCAAATATTTTTGTAATGTTGTAAAAAAACTGTAAATCCAAATGCAATTGCGAGCATAGGACAAAACAATGAACGATCATTCAAATATAAGTCCGCTAGATTGATTACCTTTGGGTTGGGAATCAAAACCAATTTAGAAAATTATCTAAAGTTGCAATAAAGTATCTTATAGTCCCTGCTTCTTCGGTTCCTTCAAAAAGGTACTTGTAAATTTTTAAAAACCGTCATCTAAAATATCGTGCGTACACACATACGTCTCATACGTTCAATAAAGTGATAAAACGTCGATAGTAATATCGTTGCTTAAATTTGAACTTTCAAAAATTTCGATAGTAGAAAATATCGATAGTATCCCAGCACTAGTTGTTTCTCATCGTATTGAATTATGACTGACCAAATTTAACTGCAATACCAGTATTCGTTACGGTTTTAGATGTACTGAAGATTTTTCAAAAGCGGGCTCTATATGGTAAATTATGAACCGATCTTTTTCAAATTTATTAGTATGATTTCATACAAAGAATCGGTGCATTCTTGCATTAATTAACGCTGATTTTTCAGAAACAAAAATATAAATTTTTTAGGGTGGTTATTCCACATTTGTGTTCATAAATATTTTCCCTGCAAAACCGATTGTGCTGGATCTCAATGCCAAACTGCTTAGGAGAACTAGAAAGAGTTGGACATCAATTTTGTTTTTCTTTTAATTCGTTCGTGCTTTCATGGCCAAATCGACGCTCATTCACCACTTGTTGTGGTGGAGGTTATAAAAAATACACAAATTGTATTTGTTGGAATAAAGAGGCCACCTTAAGCAAATATACAACGGATGTTGACTTTAAAAAGTTATATTTAATACGTACTTTCTATATAAATACATATGTATCTTTAAAATTTATATTTTTTTAAGCAATAATTTTTTTAAAAATTATTTATTTTTGTCTATAAAGCTTCGTTCACAATAGGCAGCAACATTTTCACTGCCTTCACAATAGAGAAACAATTTTCTTTCACAACAATACACATTTGCAATTAAGAAACCGTTTGCAAATGTTTGCCACAACAAAATCTTGTATTTATTATTATTTTAAAACATTTTGTTGAAATTTTCATTCAAAACTAATTAAAATTTCAATTTTATACAAATTGTTGCTGAAGTAGAAGTAGTAGTTACATTTTAAAAAAAAATTTTGGTTAACAGCCTGTTCAACGATTTTGAACGTCAACGTTCGCATAGAAAACTACATTTAAAACAAAAACAAATTTTCGAATATTGTTTTTGGTTTTACATATAATTTTCTATACGAACGTTAACGTTCGAAATCGATGAACAGGCTGTAAATTTTCGTTCTAAAATTAAAAGAAAATATGTATGTATATAAAATGCTTTAGGAAGAAAAAAAAGATAGAAAAAAAACGAAATTGTTTCTCTTATTGTGAACAATGCTTAAACAATAATAAAACTTCCTGTCACGACTCATAGGGATCCTAATTAGATCCTTATGTATATATTAACTCTATTTCTTTTTTAAATCATTTGTTTAAACCTTCAACTAAAAAAAAGGAATTAATTCCTTTTGTGTTCAAAATTTGAATTTTAGTTTAACGTTTCATATACATATACCTTATTGCCCTTATTTAATTTTTTTTA
>OX439140.1:136682611-136767347 GCA_949318255.1 Pollenia labialis
ATTAGTTCTTAAAGAATTTTTAATTCTTTCAAAGAGAGCAACAATGGCATCTTGTACGAGCTCTATTTTTTCCGCATAATATCCCACTTCGTTTGGTTGAGTTTTATTTATAGAACTTATGGCTTTTAATATACAAACGTCGTCTCCGCCGGCACGATCGTCACATATTATTTTGGCCATTGTTGTTGTGGCTTGTGGAGGCGGCTGTTTGTTTTCGCTCGTTGTTAATAGTCGAGTTATTTTCTCTGCATGAACTTGTGCGTCTTGAACTTGAGGCACATGTTCATTATCAATAATTTGAGACACATGCTCATTATCAATACTTTTCTTTTTTTCGCCATTCTGCGTCATTAATAATGATGGCAAATTATATGATGCTTGTGAATTATTAGAATTGTTTACTTTATCCCAATTGCTAAGATTTTGTGGATATTGTTGTTGTAAAGGGAATTTTAAAAGAATGCGTTGTGTTTCCACTTGGCTTTTCAAATGTGACTCACAAGGAAATGCTGTTATTAAAGTTTGATCGTGTTTAGCAGCTTTTAAAATTTCTTTAGTTGAAAATTGTTGTCGAAAATTATGAAAATTTCCAACTGTTTGACTTTTAAAATTATTTCCAAGAGGGAATTGTCCAAAATGTTGTGTTAATTTTGTAGGAAACTTTAAATGATCTTCTATCTCTATATCTCTTGGCATTTCTTTAAAACTCCGCCTAATTTTTGAGTGTTGTTTGGGCTTTAAATCCAATTGATATACAATTTTAATTTTTTTTACTTTTGTAGAATTTTTAATTTTCTCTTTATTTGGTTTGCTTTTAAAAGGAAATGTCTCATTTCCTGCAAATAGTTTTAAGGGAAACTTAAAATTTTTTGATCGAATTTCCTTTCTTTTAAAACGAGTGGGAATATAAACATTAGAATTGCCCTCCATAGTGTTTAAACAGGGAAAATCTTCTTTTTGCCTGGGTCTTTCTACAAACGGAAATTGTTGACTATTTTGCTGATAAGAGTAATGCTTTCTTTTCAATTTATTAAAAATTTCAATATCGTTAACAATTCTTTGAGATTTTAAATATTTAAGTAAATTATGCCATGTAATTTTCTGAGAATGTTTCTTGGCATTTTTATTTTCTTCTGCCACAGGAAATGATAGTTTTCCATTTTTGTTGGGTTTCGTTTGGCAGATAAACATTTGCTGAGTTGACGTAGTTGGTAAAATATTGCATGAATCATCAATCGATAATTGCGTTAATAAATTAACGCTATTAGAACTGCTTAAATGTTGTTGAGCAATTGACTCAAGACTTGGCAAAGAAGGGGGCTTGGTTTGAGGTTGAGATGTCATAGACATGGCCAAATTGTTATTAATAAATACACTAGTTACTCTCTTCCAAAATAAAAAATCTCTTGAACTTTTGATTCTTTCAAGTTCTCACTCTCTCGTTTGTCCTTATTTTAACTTGAGTTCTAATTTTAATTTATTTACTCTTTTTTTTTTAAATATATACATCTATTTTGTCGTTAAAATACACAAAATTTTATTAAAATTCTTTTAGTTTTTTTTTTATAAAATAAAGATAATTTTGAACTTGTTTTCACAATTAGATGCGAGAAATATTTTCGTATTCACTTTTCCGTCAACAACAAAAGTTGTAACAGCTCGCGCGAATTTGTAAGATCATGGTGTCCAACGTTAAAAAATGCCACCAAATTTTAAATATTTATTTATAAACATTTGTTTTTTTCTACATTTTCTTAAATTTTTTAGTTTTAATTCAATTAAATTTTATTCTAAATTCAATTGCATTACCAATAAATTTTAATTACAAACATTTGTATATCTTGAGTACTTATGTATATATTTATGTATGTATATCTATGTACATACATATATATTTTTTTTCATTTATACATAAATATGTATATACATATGTATATATGCATAGATCGGTATATACTATATATTCAGTTTTCGTGTGTTTTAAGTTTTCCTCCCCGCCATTTTAATTGTTGTTTTTTGGTTTGTTTTGTAAATGCAAAAGATGATTTTCTGCCAAAATATTTTTCGTTTTTTTTTTTCTAACAATTGGGCAAATCACAGATTGAATTAATAAATATTTATAAAAAGTTTACCATAATATTCCTTACATAGACCCTTTTTAGACAGGCAAAGTATACACTTTGCAAAATCTTGAGTTTATAGAATGGAGAAGAAAAGAGAATAGCGGGGAGTACATACTTTGCTGTAATCACAATTTCGTTTTGTTTTTGTTCGTTGTTTCTATCTGAAGTTGGCTGCAACAGGAAACAAACAAAAATTTGTTAAATTAAACTCTGTGTGTCTAAACACAAAACAAAGTTTAAAAGAGAATTCAACAAACTTTGTCAAAGTAAACTTTGCCTGTCTAAAAGGGGGCATACCGTCTATACTATCGATTGTTACTTGTGCTCAAGAACAATACGTTGGCAGAATTACCAACGCACAATTGTTTGTTCCTTGCTGCGGGGACGACAACCATTATAAAAAGCAAAAATAACAATCAAGATGATGTTTATTTACTTATATGGTAAGGTGGGGTGTCACAAAGCCATAGGACATAAAGCCATATGGCGTTAAGTACCATTGCATTGAGACATTAGGGCATATGCCATTAAGACTCAATAAATTGAGACTTAACGCCATAAATTTTTTTCCGAAAAGTAGACATAAAGCCATATTTTTTAAAGGATTTTCTCCTCTTTGATAAAACAAGTACCGGCTTCGCTAACTAAAGCTTCTCTGCACCGTTTACAATCTTAAACAATTTTAAGAAATTGCAAATAATTAAAAATAATATAACTCCTGCAAAAAATGAAATGACACCGAAAACCAAAATAAAATGAAATAACTCCCACGTTTATTTTTTCAGGGACATTTTTTATTTGGATTTTATTTCATTATGAAATAACTTCCAAAAAAATGAAATAAAACCGAGAGGGCTGGGAGCTATTTCATAATGAAATTACTCCCACTTTTGTATGAAAAATTGTTGGGTCTTATTTCAGTTTTTCCTTGGGACTTATGGCACCTGGGAGTTATTGCACGGAGCCGTTGTCATGGAGGTGTAAACATTCTGCAAAAGAAAATATTATAGTTAAAAACTATTAATTTTTCCTTTTACAAAAAGTTTGCAGCTTTAATTCCTAGAGCCTAGAAATTTAGGATTTTTTTTTTTAAATCAGTGAAATAAAGCAATTTGTAACGCAAAACATCAAATGGGACATAAAACCATAATGGCTTTATGTCCCGTTCCACTAAAACTGATATGAGACTTAAGGCCATATCAAAATTATGGCTTTATGTCCGTTTGAATTGAGACATAAAGCCATTATGGCTTTATATCCTATGGCTTTGTGACACCCCACCATATGGAAATACTGCAGTGATGTCAGACATCGTTGTGCAAACAATTGTTTTAACAACGCTGTTTTAACAAGAATAAAAAATTAACAACAGCACTATGGTAACAGCATCTTGGTTACCAATACGCAACATCCGACAAATGTTTAATTTATACATAAAGAACTGATAAGGCTGATGTCAGAGTGCTTAAAAGATGCCAGAGTGAGAGCGAAAAGCTGAAGGTCCATACATCAAGTTTTTGCATCAATGCATTGCATGCTTAGGTTTATAACGCAGCACCACCGCAAGAAAAAAATTTTGTTGTCAAAATAAGCTTTTGACGCTTTCAAAAGTAGACCTCATTTTCTTATCCTACGCGTAAAGGTAGAAGTACATAGCACGCGTTGGTTCGTCGACGTGTGTCGTGCGTTTATAAACTTAAGCGCATGAAAAATTGCAAATTCCACAACGCGCGTTACAAAAGTTATTTATAGAATTAGAATTCCAAAATATTTCAAGATGGTTTTATTTCATTGAATTTATTCTATTTACATACATATAAGCTCTGTTTCTTTACTTTTTGGGTAAAGTTCGTGCTAATGAGAGCAAGCATAAATTTCTCTCATAAAAAGACAACATTACCCGAAAGTACGGGAACAGAAAAAACAAAATTTTAAGCACGAAATAAAAATTCTGTGGTTTTGACAGTCTTTAAAAACCAACAAAAATTGCGCCACTTTTGAAACATTTTATATTGGCTCTAGAATTAAACTAATTTTACTAAAAATAAAACAAAACAAACACTTTTACAATAACTAACATTATGTTTCCCTAATAATTCAGTACAAAACTTTTTATTTAAGTACATTGTTTTATTCCAGAACACTTTTTCCAGAATTTGAATCATGAACTTTTTTCCTTTTTTTTTTTGGTTTTGTTTATGTTTTACAGCTGTTTGACAATTTACACAATTTGCACGAAGAAAAAGTCTGGGCTGTTTCGTGCATGAAGAAGAAGAATTTTATTCTCTCATATCCGCTCTCATTTACACAAATTAAAAGTACGGGAACGCTTTTCGTGCAAATTGGGATCCCGAGGGATCCCAAAGTAGAGTAAAGAAACAGAGCTATATTTTATGTTTATTAACCTCTTCAATAAGTTTTTCTTTCATGATTCACAAATTTGTTAAATTATTCTTTGTTATTGTCAGCTGATTACTTGTCAAAAATACACAACGCACACAATACACAATTCAAACTTAGTTTAACTTTTAGAAGTTTACAGAGCGCGTACGATTTTGTACATACATATAACCTGCTACGCTTAACTACACAGATTCTACTTTTTTGACAGATACAAAAAGCGTAGAACTTGACGTTTTAAAAAAGAGGGAGAGAGAGAGAGAGAGCGAGAATTAGAGAGGAAAAAAATAATCCCACATCCAAAAACAGGGTAGCGCAGAATGAGATCCCAGCAAAAAAGTATGGTTCCCCGTAAGCACTATTGTAAGGGAGAATTCGCAATGTACACTTAATTCTATGAAATATTACATGATTTTTATTTGAAATTCCTCGCGAAAAAGCTCTGCTTACGAGATCGGATCACGCTTTGAAAACTGAAATGATTTGCCTGAATAAAGTAAATAATTTATTTATAAAAAACTTTTTATAAATTTTAATATTTTTTAATAAGAGGGTTATAGTTTCAAATGTATACCTTCACATTTAATTGTTGAAAAATACAGTTAAAGTTTTTTATTTTTTGTCAAAAATAATCTCACTGTTTTAGTGAAGCAGTAGAAAATTTGAAAAGGAAAGATGGCGTTTGTTGTTTTTTTTATGGAAATTTTGTCATAACCCTAGTGTAGAGCTACTTTCAGGGTAAATAATGTCGCACGAAATGTAAAATCAAGTAACAATTTAATGATCCTCTTTAATATGCTTCGTAAAAAACTTTGAAATTGGTAAGGTAAATTTCAATTTAAAATTTAAATATCAAATTGTAGCTTAGTGCCGGTTTACACAAGTCAAGTCAAGACTTGACGAGTCAAACTTGACTTGTGTGAACCGGCACTTATTGCATGCAATAAAAAACGTAACGTAATGAACGTATACGAAGGGAAAGCAAAAGAAAATACGAATATTTTTGCAGAGTTACGTCACATAGTCCGAAACAGATGTATGTATTATTGGAGAAAACATTTTAATTAGATTTGAACAATAATAATACCCTGTAAGTTGAGTTCATTATCTGCTTCGCACATACTACGTGCTCTTTTGAACAAAATTTTTATAATTTTTCGCAAAAGTTCATTCAGGTGAATGGCCATAATTTCATTTCAAATATTGTTTTTTAAGGTTCTTGGCTAGTTAACATGCACACACTCTTTTTCATATATTTCCAAAGAAAACTTTCATGAGGGTGTTAAATGCTGCGCGTTCGCTGAATATGTGCCTTACTATAGCCACTGAGGCACATAAAGTATGTGTATTTGGCTCCATCCTGTAAAAACCATAGCTTGCCGTGCAAAGTAGCCAACTTCGTCAATACTGTTGACAGGGAGTGAAAAATCGATATCGCTTAAAAAAATATGGGGAAAGTATACTTTCGGAAGATATGTATACCACTCCAGCAAGTACACTAAGTACTTGCTAATGTGATGTGTTACTGTTGAACTGCTCCTGGATTCTTTGTTAGTTTATAATAAAGTCTAATTTTCTCTATTAATTTAAACAATTAAATGTATTTGTTTTGGTACGCTGTACGATTGTGTAGTTATTCATATTAAATTTCTCAAATATTTTTTACAAAATCTTTAAAAAAAAATGAAAGAAAAACAAAAATTAAAAATTTTATAAAGATTTAAAACCATTTAGCTCATTCAGGGCCATCCTGTATAAACTCAAGAATTGTTTCGAAATTATTTCAACAAATTCTTGAAATCGCTCTTCAAAATTTTAAAAAATTACTCAAAGTACAAAACTAAACTTAAATTCCTATGATAGACGTATCTGCAGTTTAATATATGTATGTATGTACTTATAATTAGCAATTCACAAAGTGTTATATTGTGTCACAATAGAAGACTTTGTGAATTGCCGAAATATTTTTTTAAGAACCGGCACAAAATGTCCCATTGTACACAAATATTGTTTCTATTGTTTAGATTTTTATTTTATTTAGTGTCATTTTCATTTTTTGGCATTCATTATTATTTTATATAAACATCATAGAAGAAAATAATAACATACATATGTTTATATATAAATATTTATACATGTACATACACAAATAGGTTAAAATGAAAAACTGAAAAACTACTTTTTAAGGTGTTAAATGATTATAAATAGTTTTTGCTTTATTAAGCCGAAAATAGGCATTAAGTTTTGTCGTTGTTTAAATTTTTACCTTTTTAAGGCCATTATTACAACTTGAAGTTAGCTAAAGTTTGGTTTAAGTTGTCAGATACTTATGTGCTGTCTGTCAAAAAGCGTCTTCTATCTGCCGGAGAACAGATAACGCCGTTAACGTTGTAATAATGGGGCCCTTGGAGCAACTTATCGCTCTTTCATTTAAAAACCGAAAGAACAAAAAAAAAACATTTAGGGGGTAATTTTTTTATTCACTTCACCTTGCGTTGAGAAAATTTTCATATAAAATTTTTGGAATTTTCAAAAATTCAAAAAATTTTATATGAAAAAAGCGTTGAGACCGCTTAAACAACTAGAAAACGCGTGCGGCTTTGTTAAGGTACGGCTGTAATATGCAAGTCTTAAGAAAATCTTTAAATGATTATTTTCGGAGTACAAACACAACAATGTTAAGCGTTCAGAGTACAAAAACAACAATGTTGCACTTTGTTTATCTTTCGTCAAACCATCATCGAATGAACCTTTTACGACTCTCTGTATAAATCATATTTTCAACAATTATACCGCGAACATTTCACGAGTTGTAAGATGATATCAACATGCGTTTCATGCGATTCTTGACATGAATGACTAGTTACGATTATAGAAGGGCCTTTCGCTGTGCTATGGAAGAATCCCAGTCGTGTTACAGTTTTTCCCGTGTGAGGAATCTTTTACGATTAAAAAATGCGGTCGTCAACTATCAAAGATGGTCTTTATGAAACTGCTAGTATCTCTTACACGATTGAAAAAGCAAGCTGGGAATAAAGTAATTATGTTTTTGTTTAAATGTTTTTTTTTCTTTATAATAATCGAACAAAAATTGTTAAAAAAAAAACTAAATTTTAAGTTGTCCGATGTTTTTTGACGATTTTTTGAAACGTAAAACACAATTTTCTTATTTTTTCTCAGGAAATTTACGATTTCCTCACAAATGTATCTGGCAGCCCTGTACATAAATTCGTACTTCATATAAAAAAAAACTTTAATGATAACGTATTTCAAAATTCTTTAAATTAAAAATAAGTACTAAGATGACCAAATGTTTCTTTTTTTATAAAAGTATCTGAATTGAGAGAAATAAAAAAAATGTATTAAAAATATGCAAACAAGACACATTAGTCTTAATTTTAATGTATGCAAATCAAAGTACAAAAATGTTGGGTATCTATTAAAGCGATAATTTAGCGCTCTTTTAAAAAAGTGCTAAGGAAGAAATATGCGCTTTTTCGACAGTTAAAAAGCACCTAATCTAGCACCAAAGGCGCTAACTTGGCAACTCTGACCACACCACTAAAAGAAAAAGTGCAAAATTGTAGATCCCCGAAAAACCTTGCTATTCCATCGCTATCATCTCCTGATTAAAACATACCGTGAAAGTCACAAGGTCCATTTTCTTTACTTTGTCATCCAAATTTCCCCTCTATATTACGATAATAAAATTGAAATATTTTAAAATTACATATTCAAATTTAAGGCACGAAAGATAAAAAGAGTAAAAGCTAAATATCTCAAACAAAGTAAATCAAAATTTGTCTTTCTTAGGAGGGCAGTGTATGTTTGGTATGTACGTATTTTATTAATGTAATAAATTAATTTTTCTTTTTTATATAAAAAAAATATATAAAAATGTTCAATGAACTTCATTCAATAATGTAGCGAAAATTTAAATAAAAAAATCATACCTATTTGGCATCTAAATTTTATTTGGCAACTAATCAAAGAAATGATTAAGAAACCCCACCCTCCGCCTCTGACAAGGCAACAAAACATTTAACATTTTGCCAATTTTGATTTTGTTTTTATTTTTGTTATAATTTAAATATGTATGTACATACAAATTCTGTATATATAAAAAAAATATTTTTTTAAATTTATTTTTGAATGTACAAAAGTATGATAAATTTTAAATATTTATGATATTTAGTTTGGTAAAGTTTTCTTTATTAAGCGCAAAGTATGTAGACATTTGGGATTTAATTTTGGGGCAATATATTTATGTACACTCTCACAAATACTTGGAATTTTAATTAAAACATATAATAAGCTGCGTTCGAGAACACAAAAGTTTTAACTATATTTTACTGAACTCTACTGCATTTTTCTAAATTGCGTTCGCGTTCGCGTACACAATATACAATAAATGGGAACACAAATTGAGGGCGTAAAGTGGCAGTTTTTGACTGGGTTCTTACAAAATTTTTATTGCAGAAATTTTTGCAGTGAAATTTAGTAAAACACAAAAACATATGTATGTTTCAAAAGGTAAACGAACAAAAGTAACAAACAAAAAGCATTCAAATTGTGAACAAATTGTTTAATAAAAGAATAGTTGCAGCTAAAATTAAACCAAAACAAAAAGTGAATAAATATTAATTGATTAAACTTGTTTGTGAAGCATTTATATGGCTAAATAAAAACTTTTAAAACTTTTTTTGTTATGTTAATTTTTTAGAGTTGTAAAAGTGTAATGTAGGAAATGGTAAATGGATTCCAAAATCGATTTTTGATTTTTCGATCGAGTTTTTTTATTTCGGTTTTTGAAATCGATTGCTCGAACCTCAAAATCGATTTTAAAATCATTTAAGATAAATTTGCATACTTATTCCTTATATCGCAAAGGGGGATACACCAGCATTTAAGCTAAATTTTGAGATGACCTTTTGAGGAACAAGTGCGTTATGTATGTACATTTCACATAAAACGAAATCACTTTTGATCGGAAATGTATTTCTGTGACAAGCCTGAATGTATGGATAGTACATATTTCAAAGGATTATAGCAATAGTTCCTGATCGCTGGCGACTGTTTCTTTGCTAATGTTACTATGAAGATTTAAGTTAAGAAAGCAAACGTTTGCATGACATTGATGCAGATTTATTTCCTTGTAATTTCGTATTTGTAAGGATTAATTTCATACTTTTTGTTTTTCACTCTGCTTATTACTAGATTTAAATATCGCTCACACACTGGTCTATTTGACTATTAGCGTATTTGCACAGGAATGCCATGGTTTAATTCACCTGTTGTGTTTTTATAATATGTATTCGGGGGTTATTTCATTTTTAAAGCTGTTGCTTTTTGGGGATATCCTTGCTGAAACTGACTCTTTTATGAATTTTGGGCATAATTTCATTTTTGTTGCTGATGGGGTTTATTTCATTGGGGTTTATTTTATTTTCATCATTGGGTGTTATTTCATATGAAATAACTCCCAAATGTTGGGGGTTGTTTCGTTTTCGCTTTGGGGTTTATTTCATTTATTTTTCGATGTTATTTCATTCACTGTTTTTGGGTGTTATTTCCTATTTTTTGGGATTTATTTCATTGGGGGTTATTTCCTGGGCGTTATTTCATTGGGGGGCTTTTCGTGGAGCCGATTTTCACAAAGCTGACTTTCAGTGATTGGTTCGTTACGATATGTTTGGACTGTTTTGTTCACTGTCCATTGATGACTTTAATTTCTGAAGAACAAGAGCCCCTATATTAAAGTTGAAAGTATACAAGGGGTACTAATGGGTAAATACGAAAAACTAAAGTTTTTAACTTAGAAAACTGCATAAACATACCACCTACATATTGTGCATGCCCATAATTTATCGATTTAATTAAGATTAAAAGATTAAGATTAAAATTGCCAAAATTTTAATAAAGACAAAAAAAATCGATTTTGAAAGCCCAATAATCGACTTCAGTATAAAATCGCATACGTAAATTCGATTGAAAAAAAATCTATTTTTTACCACGAAATCGATTTTCGATTAGTATCGAAATCGATTTACCATTCCCTAGTGTAAAGTATTTGGATACTTAAGTAATCAAAAGCAAAAAAATTATTCATGTTATTTTGTTACTATAAATGAGCCCGCCATAAATAAGTAAAATCAAATAAAATAAAAAACAAACAAATATGAAAGATTACATAAAATAAATTGTTTGTATTTCCCAAAAATCTTCGTGTTATAAAAAGTATTTAATCGAGTGCCGATAAGAAAACGAGTTAAGTAGTCAAAAGAGTAAACATTTTTCAACACTTCAATTATTTGCCATCAGCTGTGAAAGCAAATTTTTCATTTTACTCATTTACAGCATTTTACTGTAAAAGTACCCAAACGCACCTATAATTTAGAACAATTAACTATATGTTTGTTTATTTATGCCCAGCAAATAAAATTGGACCACCTGACCCATTTTGATAAAATGGACTACTCCATGGACTGGTCCGATGTAATGCAACAATGGACCATGTCATTGTTAAAAAGTGTTTGTAGTGAGACGACATGTCTTCGTTTTTTAACGATGTGCTTTCGTTTTTAAACGACTTCAAAACTAATCCTCTTGAGTATACCATGGAGTAGTTTTAAAACTACTCCTTAGTTGTCCAAAGGTGGGTTATATACCATGGAGTAGTTTTAAAACTACTCCTTAGTGGTCCAAAGGTGGGTTATATGATCCTCTCCTAGGACATCGTAATGTTAAATAGACCAGGTTTTTTCCATACGTTTGGGTTACTTTTGGACTAGTCCTGGTCCTTTGTGGACTACTCTTTACACGCGTGTTTGAACTGGTCCTATTATTTGCAGGGTGATGCGTCTTTTTTGTTGTTTTTGTAATCAATGGTATTTGGCACATTTGACAAATTATGTATAAATAGTACTTTTTCAAACAAAAATTTTCTTATTTTTTACTTAATTTTTTTATTTAACATTTAAAAATTTAAAAATTCTCTAAATGATGCACAACATTTTCATTTTTGATGAAATTTTGTTGAGAAAATTTTGTTAAGCTTTTTATGTGAACAAGAAAGTATGTATATGCGAAATTTATTTTTAATGGGTAATTGGGCGCCCTTATTTCGCAATTTGCTTTACGAAATAATTGAATTAATTAAAGAGTTTATTTATATAAAAAAAAAATTAATTAACATTTAATTGTAATATGAACAAGAGTTTTTATATTAAAAATATATTAATGTTTGTACCTATATGTTTAAATTTAGTTGCCCCATTCAATATCATGGTCGACCTTGTGCTGCTGCTCCTGCCACTGGCAATAAACTGCAACATTTACGGGAACTGCATGATTTAATTGTTAGTATTTTTGGCGAGTTAACGGAAGCAGAAAAAGAAACTATAAAAAAAGAAAATGAACAAAGTATGGCAGAAGCTAAAGCCTTGGCTGCCCAAAGAGTTAAGCAGTTAAAAGATAATTCTTCAAAACCTAAAGATTCGCAAGACCTCAAGCCTAACGATAAGAAAAAATAGTTTAATCAAAAACTTATTTTTTGGTTTAAAAATTACTTAAAACGTTTTGAATTATTGTAAATCGAAAATAAAGTTATTTTTAAAATTTTATTTTGCTAGTAATTATGCCCTTCATTTTTCATTTGGTTTATAATGTTACAATTTGAATTAGGTAAGTTTGATCAATGATGTTTCGTTGACGACAAAGTAGGGGATATTGTCTTGTATATAGTCGTCGACGAAATTAATTAAGAATATGCCATTGAATAAACGTCAACGACCAATTGCTAATTTTAAAAAATCTTTTTATATAAAAAATAATTAAATAAATGTTAAATGTATCGTGCTAAAATCCTTATGCGGTAGCAAGGCGAATTCACTAGATGGGGTCAAGTCAACAATGGTTTTTATCGGTGGTCAATGTGTCAAAGTTTGTATTAAAACTACAGTTTTTTTTATGAAAACAAACCTTTTTTTACTGGCAATATTTTTGACAATCGGAGTACAACCAGGGCTGCCAGACTTGGGAATTTATCCCCAAAGTTGGGGATTTCATGCGAGTAAAAAGGACAAAGAAAGTCATTTGGGGATTGGGGATTTTTTCGGGGATTTAAAAAAAAAATTCGGGGATTTTATACATTTTCAATATAATTTTCCCTTCTTTTATTATTTTTGCTTATTTTTCTTTGTTTCGTACATAAAATATAACAAATTAGCAAAACTTTTACCTTATTCTTATCAACAACGAATACGGTGTAAAGGGTCTTAATAAAGCTGGAGGTCCACACCACGCGTTACTCGCTTTTTCGCAGCATACGCAGCTGTCAAAAAAGTAGAATCTGTGTTATACGTAGTAAGTTACATGCACAAAAGCGTAGATGCCTTTAGGCGAAAAGTAGGTTTACTTTCTACTTTTGTAAGCGTCACAAGCAGCGTTCGAACAAATCAGCTGATTCTGACAAATTAAATTTTATTTTAACTTGTGCTGCTGCTGCATAAAAAGCGGTGCATGTAACTTGAAACGTAAAACGCAAGTAAGGTTAGAAAAGCACGCACTTCGTGGAGGCGAAAACGCGTGATATGGATCTCCAGCTTAAAGATAACCATTTTTGTTAAACTTATGATATTATTCTCGAGTGAGTGTTTTAAAAAGGAAGAATTAAAAAAAGGAATCTTAAACCGTTGACAACACATACAATTTTTGATTTTTTAAAGGCAATTTTCAAGCAAATATGTCTTTCCCAAAAATAAGTAAATCGTTACCTGAAACGCAAAAGGAACTTACTAACGAAAAATTAAAAATCAACGTTTTCATTGATTCGGATGTATTGTTTCAATACAAATGTCCACAAATTTTGGAATCTTTCGACTAAAATTTGCGATTTTATTATCAAAAAACAAAAGGCCATATCTACAAAAGAAACTATGGTAAACGCTAAAAGGCCTAACTGACAGAAAAATTAAAGAAAATTCAAGTATAAACAGTTTAAGGTGATTTATTAATTTATCATTTTGAATAGTTTTTGCTTCAGCTGTGAAATTTTCAAAATGTTAGATAGGGACTTTTGCGTATTAGGTGACGAAATATAAAAGACAATATAATAAAGTTTGGGAAAAAGAATGCTGGGCTATTGGTTAGTACTTATTATGCTTCAAAGTATTAAATAAACGACGGATATACAAATGTATTTTTATTGTTGATTTCAATGATGGCTAAAACCGATTGAACAAGTTCCAAATTCTTTTAAATTTGATTATTCGTCTTCAAAAACAGCATTTTTTTCTTACTATTTTTAAAAAAACTAAAAAATTTTAATGAACAAAATTCAAAATTTGGTCAGAAAAAAAACAAAAGAAAATATTAACTTTTTAGGGTTTTGATTTTTAGTTTGGGGAATTTTGGGTATTTTTTTTAATTTTTTGGGGACAAGGCAAAAAAGTACCTGGCAGCCCTGAGAACAACAGCAGTGTTGTAGAGCTGACCTGACTTTTTAGTGAATTCGCTTTGAGCGCTAGGTGAAATAATAAGTCGATATACTCATATACGCTACTGCCTTTTCAATAACGTTTTTGGTTTATTTACTTTATAATAAACCTCTTGAGCAGTGATGACAAATCTGCATTTTGCAGATTTAAAGCCCCAAAATTTCCAAAATGCAGATTTGCAGATTTTTGGTTTAAAATGTCAGATTTTTATATTTGATCTATTTCCACTTTTTGCATTGATAAACACAATATATCAACGATTCATAAAAGAACCGTGTGGAAATAGATTCATTAGTAGGAATTTTATTCACAAAAAATTAAAAATTCGCATTGTCTTGACACAATAATATCGCCTGACTTATGTTATCTGATTTGCACTTATGAATGAATATCCTTAATAGTTTAAATTTTTTATCTGTTGTAAATTTTCAATAAGACCATTGATAGTTCCAATAACATGTCAAGCAATAAACTTTTAGTTTGTTGTTTAAAATAACAAAGATGTGATAAATCCTTACTCAGCCTGAGTAATTAAATTTGGGAAGATATTTTCAATGTAAAAATATCCAACAATTATCAGACATGTTCTGAAAAGCGCATTCGGGTGAAATAAAAGTCGAACAAAATTTTAAAACTTTTCTGTGTTGAAAGTTAAAAATATTTCCTTCTGTATAATTGGTACTTTGAGGACCACTTATACATAGATATTTACCAAAACCACTTTTAAACTACCATCGATTTCAGAACATTGGCCGTATATTTTGAAATGAATAGGTGTATCCTTTTCTATATAGACTACAAAAAAAAATATAAAAAATATAACAAGATTTCTTTCAAATATGCCAAACTTACATTTCATACTACATAATGAGAAACTGAAATTTATTGTTTAAAGGATAAGCTATTCCTATGCGCATTTCACAGGTTACTTAGGCCAGATCGTCAGGAAACTTCATCTAAAGATTTACGAAAAGCTAAAGATATTTTACAAATAAAATTGTTAAGCGAATAAGAATTATAAACCTCAGTTTTACTTGTAACAATATTAAAGCTTAAACAAAAACAACAACAATAAACAGTGAGTTTATCTTTTCTTACTGTCCCGATTACAATTAGTTGATTTTTCTAAAGATATATGTAGGTATTGAAGGTATTAAAGATTTTACAAGTCGTGGCGCAGATTTTGCAGATTTTTTGTTGAAAAAGCAAGTGTATTTTCAATACGCCAACCACGATAAGGGTGAATATATTAGCTCAATTTCTTAACTTTTTGGGTAAAGTTCGTGAAAAAGATAGCAAGCATAAATGTCTCTCATAAAGAGGAAAAATTGCACAAAAGTACGGGAACACAAAAAACACAATTTTTACTTTTGAAATATTGCATATTGGCTGTAGAAATAAACTACTTTTATCAAAAATAAAACAAAACAAACACTTTTACAATCACTAACATTATTTTTCCCTTATATTTTAGTACAAAACTTTTTATTAAGGTTTTTTTGTGTTGTTTATGTTTTACAGCTGTTTGACAATTTTCACAATTGCCACGAAGAAAAAGTCGGGACTGTTTCATGAAAGAAGAAGAATAATTTTATTCACTTAAACCCACTCTCATTCACACAAATTTAAAGTACGGGAATGCTTTTCGTGCAAAGGAGAGTAGAGAAACAGAGCTAGTATGATCAACTTGTTTTCATTTGTACATAAAAATTGAAATTTTTTAAGAATAAGTAAATTCATTTCTGCCCTAATCTTTGAATTTTTAAAGTATTCAAAATAAGAAAAAATATTTTACTGCAATAAAATTTTTTTTGGAATCAGTTCATATTTGACCAAAGCTCTCATCCGTAAATAGCTTTAACTTACTTTTAAATGTTAATATAAATATTAAATTTATCAACCGTCCCTAAAATCCCTTTACTAACATGATGTTAGTGCCAAGTATAGACTCATCCTCGTTTGATGATTTTCTCATGTTTTAACAGCGTTTCTAAGCAATCTGTCTTAAAAGCTCTTTCATAACATCATTTGATAGCTAGTGTAGACCTAGGGCTAAGATATTGGGTCGAGTGAATAAAATGTTAGTTTATGCTCCATAGTACTAAGTACTAGCACTAGCTCTTACTTTTCAGTACTAGCTATGCTGAAAAGTTTTAACTACAAAAAGTGTGAATAATTCTTTGCTAGTGCTAGATAGCTAATGCTTAAAAGAGAAAGCAAACGCTGGAAATTGCCCATATTAAATTAAATTAATTACAAGTGAAAAAATGTCAAAAATTAAAATTTGTTAAACTTATTTATAAAAATATGAATGTATAAAACAGAATATAAGAAAAAATGTTTCCTTTTTTATGTCTTGAATTGTTATTTGTATTGATATTTAAAAAAAATCCCTGTAATGTTTTAGTTTGTATCAAGGTATATTTACACAAGGTAGACTCATTTGGGAGTGTAGACATGCTGCTCTATAAAAATAACCGAGTGGAACGGAATTGTCAAAATTGTCTTCATATAAATTTAACGCACACATGTACAAATTTTGGCTCATATACACAGAATTTGACATTGGTGTTCCAACTTAGGTAAACAGCTGACAAACATATGGGCCAACGAGTTTACCTTGTGTAAATATACCTTGGTTTGTATGCGAACATAAATAAATATATTTTTGTATATCTGTTTTTTTACATTTTTTCTTTTTTTTAAATTTTTTTTTTATAAAAAATGCAACACAGACTTTCTATGGCAAAAGTCTGTACCGACCTTAATGGGGAAGGTATATGATAAAAAAACTAAGTGGCAATGTCAATGATTATTATTGTTTAGCTTGTTTAGCTTATTTATCCTCCATAAAAAAATATACAGTTTTGAGCGCACGTAATACTAAATGTGATTTTTTTTGTCAAAATATCAGGTGCCCCAGAGACAAGTATTTAAATTAGGTGGAAATATTTTATGGCCATTCTCCGAAAAACCAGTTAATTTATTATTGTTTGACACTTGCCTTTAAAATGTGGGTGGAGAGATAGAAGTGAACAGGGGTTTTTTTTAATATTATGTTTAGAAGGTGAAAATTTACAGCTAAACGAAGTAACGCCAAGAAAGGATTGGCAAAAAAGCAGAAAATAAGGACAATACATAGGGAGGATGAAATACTGGGTATTTGAAAATTTGCAAACTTAAACACTTCATCAGCTACAACAAATTAAATGTAAAATAATTAGGATATAAAAGGATCTAATGTGATTAAGATAAAATTTTATTTAATTATTTATCTTTTTATTATTATTATTAGTAATTATTATTTATTCTTGTGTATTGTTGACCTGTTATTTATGTTGTTTTATTATTTTGGCTTGAGGTCTTATATAAATAATAAAACAACAGTAATTATTATTTTTATAATTATATATTAATTTAATTATTATTACAAATTAATTAAAAGAATTTAATTTGTCAACATTTTTACAGAAAAAAGTGATTTTATTCCTGGGATTAACATGTTGTGGGCATTACAGTATCGAAGGTATAAAATAATAGTTGGGTTTGTAACATACCGTTGGAGAGGTTAATTTGTCTTGTTTCTTTGCATACGGTTTATTTTTAAGGCTTTAGAAACACTTAAACACAAATAGGAAAAAATTCAAAATAGTACATATGCTACAAATTTAAAAACCCTCGTCTAGAATTAGAAATTATTTATTTTTTATACATGTCACTCGCATCCCAAAAAGGGACCAAAACTACCTTAAAGGAAAAGACATAAACTTTCTTTGGAGCAAAGAAACATTCCGCATAAAAAGCACGTCATACGGAAATCGTATTAATAATAAATTTTGTATTCCCGAAAATAACTTTGATAATAAAAAATTTTAAATTTAAAAAAAGTTTTAAAAAACAAAAATATTATTTTTTCAAAATATGTATTGGGGCAAATTTTGTTAACACCAATAGGTAATAAGTTACATGGATGAGAAAGAACACTGCATATCCTAAAAATTGAAGAACCCTCGAATAGAGTTGGAAATTTTTATACATAAGCCACTCGCATCCCAAAAACCGACCAAAACTACCTTAAAGGAAAAGAGATAAGCTTTCTTTTGAGCAAAAAAAAAAAAAAAACATTCCAGATAAAAAAAAAATAAAAAAAAGTTTTAAATTTACAAAAAAAATTTAAAACAATTTTTTCAAAGGATGGATCAAATAGCTATCGAAGCTACTTGGGACAAATTTTGCTAACACCAATAGGTAATAAGTTACATGGATAAGAAAGAACACCTGTGTGGCCAAAATGTCAAACTTTGACCCCCACTAACTCAGAAACTTTTAGACCGATTTTGTTGAAAATTTGTGTTTAAGCTACTGTCCAATAGGACTAACCTTGGTGCAAATTTCATCTAAATCGGAAGACATCGATTTCAAAATTGGGTCATTTGACATGAAATCCCCCATAGATATTTTTTAAATTTTAAAAAATCCTAAAAAATAAAATTATTACGAATCGCTAAAATCCGCCAAAAATTAAAAAAATCGCCATGATATATGTATGTATATTTTGCTTAATTTTTATTTAGAGCAAATTAAAAATAATTAGTGAAGACAAAAAAGGAATATTGCACTATAAAATAGTTAATAGTAGCCTACTTAAAGCAGCAAAGAAAGAATTTTTGTGGTTAGTATTAAACAAATATTGGAAATACTTATGAATGTGGTTGCAGCTCTATTACATAACGCTATGCCCTTCACCGTCAAGACTCCTTTGTCTTTTTTTGGAATACATTGTAAAGGGGATAAAATTTATTCAACGAAGGTATAAAAGAATTGCACCATGTACTACATATTTACATTCATGTAAATTATAGCTCGTCATAACGAGTCAAGAATTTCGTATTGCATACGTGCCTGCCTTATAGGTACAAAATTTTGGAAAAAACTGGTTTAAATTAAATGGGAAATCGTTGTTTAAATACTCTTTCAAAATGACATGTGATAATTTTTTCTATTGTGTTTCATAAGCATCCAAAGGTTCGTTAGGATTCATAAACAGCTTTGAAATATCTTTAACATAACGAAACTTTTTTGTGATAATAAATTTTATAATGGAAAAATGTTGGTTATCTTTAAATATATTTATGTTTTAAGGAACTCTACTTATTAATTCTTTGAAGAGCATTTTTAAATATGAAAAACTATTTTTACAAGATTTCCTAATCTTCATCAGCCATTTTAACATAACATAATTTAGTTTCAAATAGTACTCTGAATGCTTGAAATTTCATACATGAAAATACACTCAGGTCTCGTTTTATGCGATAGATGCGTTCTAAAAAAAATCGCATAAAACGATACTCTAGCTTCATATAAAAACTAATAGCTCGTTCCAAAATTCAAAAAAACCGCACAAATTCAATTTTTAATTAAAAAATCAAAACAAAATCGCATAAAAAATCAACAAAAATATATTTGGGGCATTATTTGTAATACCAAATGAAAATAATAGAAAGAAATGACCGAATGTGACTGCAAACTTGATTTCGGTCATTTCTTTCCATCATTTTCTTAACACCAAAATGAAAAATGTGACTTCTCGCTCATTCATTTCTTGTAGGGTAGTTTGAAAATTACAAGTGTAATTGCACTATTGCTGTTTTGACTAAAACAATCAAAAACATTTCTAGTTAAAGTTGTTACTTTTGGGGTACAATTCAAATTTTAAGGTTAGTTGGTACTTCCACGACTTATTTTCTTTCATTTAAATACAAGAATAATACAAGAACAAGAAAATACAATATAATAGTCTGGTAGTGTATAAAGTCATTTTTGAAAAATTTAAGGAATATGACTATTACGAAAAGCTTTATAAAATACATAACTGAAATTTAGCTCATAGAATAAATTCGAAAAATAAAAAATGTTGAATATAAAAGCTCTATTTCTTTACTCTACTTTGGGATCCCTCGGGATCCCAATTTGCACGAAAAGCGTTCCCGTACTTTTAATTTGTGTAAATGAGAGCGGATTAGAGAGAATAAAATTCTTCTTCTTCTTGCACGAAACAGCCCAGACTTTTTCTTCGTGGTGCAAATTGTGTGAATTGTCAAAAAGCTGTAAAACATAAACAAAACAAAAAAAAAAGGAAAAAGTTCATATTCTGGAAAAAGTGTTCTGGAATAAAACAATGTACTTAAAGAAAAAGTTTTGTACTGAAGTATTAGGGAAACATAATGTTAGTTATTGTAAAAGTATTTGTTTTGTTTTATTTTTAGTAAAAGTAGTTTAATTCTAGAGCCAATATAAAATTTTTCAAAAGTGGCGCAATTTTTGTTGGTGTTGTAAAGACTGTAAAAACCACAGAATTTTTATTTCGTGCTTAAAATTATGTTTTTTCTGTTCCCGTACTTTCGTGTAATGTTGTCTTTTTATGAGAGAAATTTATGCTTGCTCTCATTTGCACGAACTTTACCCAAAAAGTAAAGAAACAGAGCTAATAAATATTAAAAAATATCGATTCGATATATGTATATCGATATATTTTTTCAATTTGCCCATCCCTAATATGCGCATGTAGCTTTTTGAAGCTAAATGCTTTAGATAATATTTACATTCATATAGCTTATAACTCGTAATAACGCCTCTACAAGTTAGTATGTGTTTCATAATACTTCAAAGGCGAGTTTAAGAGGAGCTCATTAATTCAACACAGGCATTACTCGTTTTAATTGCCAGCATGTAAAGAACATTCAAAGCAAGTTCCTTAAAATATGTAATACGTACCTGCCGTATCCTTGTAGCTATACAATTTTGATTTTACCTTATTTAAATTAGATGGAACATCATAAAAATACTATTTCCAATGATCAAACGGTAATTTTTTTCATTGTGTTTGACATACATAGGTATGTATTTACATCCAAATGAACGTAACTGCCCGTCTACAACTGACATGACTTGCTGTTATAACTTGAAGTTATAAAAGCGTTGTTAAAACATTTGCTTAACATCCGTGTTGTAACATGAGAAAACTTCTAACATGATGAGTCTATATAAAGATTCATAAAAATCTTTAAAATATTTTTAACAACAACGAATTTTTTCTCTGATAATAAACTTCACAAACTTTAAAAATATTAATGTTTTATGGAATTCAATATCTTGATTCTTTCAACAGCACTTTTAAATATGAAAAACAAAATTCTTGAAGAAATTCATTATCTGATAACATTTCCACATAATTTAGTTTTAAATACTGGCCTCAAATTTCATGCATTAAGGGGGTAATTTTGTTGTTCACTTCACCTTGCGTTGAGAAAATTTTCATATAAAATTTTTAAAATTTTCAAAAATTTAAAAATTTTTATATGAAAATTTTCTCAACGCAAGGTGAAGTGAACAACAAAATTACCCCCTAAATTACTAGATTAAAAATAATCAAGGCCCATCTATCAGGTCTGCTTACTTGTACAAAAACAAAATACGATTCTTTTTAGTTGTCAAAAATTTACTACCACATATACAAAGCAAAAGGAAAAAACGTGTATGTGTGGCATCCCTGCAAATAATAGGACCAGTCCAAACACGCGTGTAAAGAGTAGTCCACAAAGGACCAGGACTAGTCCAAAAGTAACCCAAACGTATGGAAAAAACCTGGTCTATTTAACAGTACGATGTCCTAGGAGAGGATCATATAACCCACCTTTGGACCACTAAGGAGTAGTTTTAAAACTACTCCATGGTATATAACCCACCTTTGGACCACTAAGGAGTAGTTTTAAAACTACTCCATGGTATACTCAAGAGAATTAGTTTTGAAGTCGTTTAAAAACGAAAGCACGTCGTTAAAAAACGAAGACATGACGTCTCACTACAAACACTTTTTAACAATGACATGGTCCATGCTTGCATTACATCGGACCAGTCCATGGAGTAGTCCATTTTATCAAAATGGGTCAGGTGGTCCAATTTTATTTGCTGGGATACCATAAACGTATACATGCACATGTAAATTGATCAAGGCGAATTTACTAAAGGTGACGGCGAGACTACAACAAGTCAACAACACAAAAAAACAACAGGGTATTTTGCAAGGCGAATTCATAACAGGTAAGTGCAACTCTACAACTACAAAAAGCCCCAAGTATTTTGTTTTTGCAATTTAATTGATAGCTATCAAAATGTTTTCATTGCAAATTAAAATTATCACTTTTTTATAAAAGAAATTATTAAATTCACTTTAATCATTCGCGGTTTTGAAATTTTTGCTTCTCAAATCAAAATTATATTTTGATGTTTCTCAATTTTTTTTAATTCGCCGTGAATACAGCTGATGAACGACTGACGAAATCAAGGCCCATTGAAAAGGTCTGCGCAAGAAGCCTGATGATCATTGTTTATGTTCTTTTTAGTTGTCAAAAGTTGTTTACATGTGCATGTATACGTTTATGGTATGCCACACATACACGTCTTTTCCTTTTGCTTTGTATATGTGGTAGTAAATTTTTGAAAACTAAAAAGAATCGTTTTTTGTTTTTGTACAAGTAAGCAGACCTGATAGATGGGCCTTGGACGAAATGAGTTTACCTGTTTGAATTCGCCTTGGTATTTTGTTTTTCGGTCATATCAAAGCGAATTGAATAGAATCAATTCGCCTTGGGTCATATAATGTCAAAAACAAGGCGAATTATTAAATGTATGAATTCGCCTTGTATAAAACAGTTGTCCAATGCAAAGCTACCAGATTTGGGACTCGAATCTCAAATTAGATAGCAAAAATTAATTTTGGGTTTATAATGAGAATGATGAGAAAATAAACTAATTTTCTTTTTGGGAAAATTATTGATAGTTTTGTTTCTTTTACAGTTTAACATTTTAAAATCTGCAAGATTTTTTAGGTGCAAAACTAATATTAATACAATTTAAATTAAATTATTAGTTTTTCCGATTTTGTTAAGGTTACTACTTTAAGAAGTAAAAACACTTAAACGTATGTCCAAAAATAGCCAATAGATATTTTACGCGTTAAATGGATGTGTTTGTGGGGTCGTTATTATAAACCTAATTCTCAACATTTGAAATGTTCTCAATTTAAAAGTTTTAAACGATATTAAATGGTTAAACGGGAATTTTCAGGCTAACGTCATTTATGATAGAAGTATGTTCACCAATATGCACATGATACTTCAAGTATTATACATATTTTAACCAGTAGTCATCTAAGAAATTAAAAATGTATTGATAATATTTAAGACTAACTGAATGATCAGATTTCCTTTTCCCCTAATAACGTAGATTTTTAGTCAGCATTTTAGAGATAATTACCAAATTGGTTAAATGACTTTTTTGTTTTAGTGTTGTAATGTTGTATATAAATTTAAACTACAAATTTACAAGATAAAATAATCCCCACTTAAGCCTGGTACTCTGTTCAACATTTCACGTGAAATGCTGTCAAAATGCATATGAAAAAAACTTGTTCGGAATATCTATGAAATAATGTTGATGGAGTTGTACCCTGTTTATTTTGTGAAAAAGTTCCGAAATGTTTCTGGCAACATTTTTTTACAACTGCGAAATAATGTAAGCTGCCTTTATTTCACGTGTAATTTTAAGCAAAAGCAAAAAAGTATGAACTTAATATTAAAAAAGAAATAACAAATTAAAATAACACAATCGGTAACAGTTTTTTATCCATATTTACTTTTTTCTATTAAATTTTTTATTAAAAAAAAATAATTTTAGTAAAATACATGTGGCGTTTGTTTACATACACGAAACAATGTAGCATACTTTGAAGGAATAAAAACGTCAAATTGTACAAACTCGTAAAGGGCCAAATACACTTGTCAAACGCTTGTCCAGCCGGCGAAATCAACGTGTACGTGTGCTGGACGTAATATTCGCCGTCATATCTAAATTTTTTGATTTTTCATCAAGCGTTGTCGGTGTCACACATACCAACACATTTTCACTAATACTACCACAATGCTTGATGAGTACTTTGACTAGTGTATTTTGTCCTTAATATTGGTAACATTAATAAATGCCAAAATTTTCGTGTGGAATAATTCATGTTGCTCAACATTTTTCACAAATTTGAACAGAGTACTAGGCTTTAAACTTAATTTTATAAATAAATAATTTTTTAAAAATAATGCATTTGTGGATTTTCATTTAAAAAGAGGATATTTTAAGAAATTTTTATTTTAAATTTGGGATTAAAGAAAAAATGTATCTGGCATCCCTGGAATTAAATTAATAAAAACATTTGAGTCAAAAAATAAAAAAAATTTAATTATTTTCAAATATTAAAATAAGTTTTTATAACATAAACATGTGCAATTTTTGTGGGTTTTTAATTGCAAATTCGGTTGAATTTTAATGTTGTATAGAAAATAATCTAAACCCTTTTTTGCTACGTCCAGTTTATGCATTTGAATATTAAAACTGCACCTAAACACAAAAATGCCATTAAGTTATAGTGATGGTGGTAAAAATTAGTTTTTGTGATCTAAAAACGGTTTGTACTTAATTTTTATACATAGTTTCATTAATCATCTCTGTTGTTTGAGTTTTTCATGTTTATTGAAAAACACAATTTTAAAAAGCACATGTAACTTGGTGGCCACACCCAGCAAACACAGAAATACACCCTATGTATTGCCAAACGTATTGCCTGGATGAAAAAATATTATTGCGGCAATAATCGATTTCGAATTGCGGAAGATACTTCCTTCGGGAAGAAACGTGTCTCGATAGCAATACTCCTTAGCAATACGAAAGCGATTCTGCTAGATGATAAACTGGCAATATCGCCAGATAACCACATATAAGAATATAAGAAGATATTGCCAAAATATCATTGGTATGATAAAAAGAAGATTTTGCATTTTGAAAAACATTCATTTTATTTAACATACATTTTTTTATCACAAACATACATACATATAAGTAAATTATACTTACAAATAAAATAAAATAATTTTGTAACTTCCAAAAAATTCCTTTAAAATTGCATCCATTATGAGGGTTCAGTAACATCTGGATTAAGTTTAAAAGGAAACAGATTAATTTATTACAGATTTATTTAATTTATATATATACCTTCTGCAGAATATTTTAGATTTAATATTTCTTATTTTTTTATTTATGACGTACAAATATTTTATAAATTTTTTTTCTCTAGAAAATAAAAAATTGCTTTGATTATTTCCGTTTAGATGACAATTTGGGGATATTGCTAAACTATTGCCTTAGGGGATATCTTCTATTTGTTTGCAGGGCACGATCAAGTGTTGCCTTTCAATTCCTTTCAATTTGCAATACACTCTCACTTTTTTACTAACACACTCACACTTTTTATATTGACCACGAGATTGCTTTCAATTTCACCTTTCCATTTGTTTGGATATTTTGCTTTCAATTTAACAGCTGATTACATGTTTGTCTTTATAAATTGTTTTTTTTTTGATGACATCACGAAAGTAAATTGCTTACAAATTGAGTGCAGCCTACGTAACAGCTTTCAATTTTTGTAAATTTTGACAAGCATTATATGTAAAAGACTATCAAGAACAACTTGATCGTGTGGCCGCAAGGTAAACAAAACTTTTGACATTTCTGGCATGACCAAAAAAATTACCGGCTGTCTTTTCGCCGCCACTTGAAGTTAATTCGCCTTGGTATTGATCTTAACGAATTTTAAAACAAACTTAAAGGCCTAACAATTATATGCATAGCCTTGCTTAACCTACTGTCAAAAATTAACAAAAATTCTCTCAAATGTATTTAAAAAAACAAAATAAAAACATTTGATTCCGTACGGAATGTGGGACTAAAGGCCCAACCTTAATGTACAAACCATATTGAACTTAAGGAAACTTTTTGTTAAATTTTATGAAACTGTCATTTGCTTAAGCAAAGTGCGAAATTGATCGCACATTCCGTACGGAATCAAATGTTTGTTGATTTTATTTTTGTTTTTTTTTAAATACATTTGAAAGACTTTTTGTTAATTTTTGACAGTAGGTTAAGCAAGGCTATGCATATTATGGTTGGGCCTTTAATTCGCACCTATCTTAAGCAAATGACAGTTTCATTAAACTTAGCAAAAAGTTTCCTTAAGTTCAATATTGTTTGCCTCATATAATAAACATGTATTCGCTCATTTGCTTAAGCCTTATACCGTGTTCAGATATACCTTTTTTATTGAGTCAATATTCGGTTAATTGACATAATTATCTTTCTGTTCACATATACACAATTTAGCTTACTCAATTTATATTACTACTACATACAACATTTAACGTAAACAAAAATTTACATGCATAAGAAAAATGTAAACAAGTTTTGACATCTTTAAGGAATAAACATCTGGCTTTTGCGACGACCCAATGGATGGGCATTTGTTTTGTTGTAATTTCAGTTTCCAAATGTCAAAACACTGTTTAGTAAGTTGTGTTTTGCTTAATAAACACACTTGTTACAGTGTCGCATTTTAATTTTACTCAATATTTATAACAATTTCGTTTTAATTGAGCAATAACTAAATTGCAATTTTATATGGATAATTGAGTTCAATAATGTCGTTTATTGCGTAAAACTCAATTAAGGTGCATATCTGAACACGGTATTATGGCTTATCAAAAACAGCCAACAAAATCGCCAACTATTTTATTAGTCGCCAAACAATCCCAATCTCGTCAATTATACCGTGTTCAGATATGCACTTTAATTGAGTTTTACGCAATAAATGAATTTATTGAGCTCAATTATCTGTATATAATTGTAATTTAGTTATTGCTCAATTAATACGAAATTGTTATAAATATTGAGTAAAATTAAAATGCGACCCTGCCACAAGTGTGTTTAGTGAGCAAAACACAACTTACTAAATAAAGTGTTTTGACATTTGGCAACTGAAACTACAACAAAACAAAGGCCCATCAATTAGGTATGCGCTAAAGCCAGATGTTTATTCCTTAAATATGTCTAAAGTTGTTTACATTTTGCTTATACATGTACATTTTTGTTTACTTGAATGTTGTATGTAGTAGTAACATAAATTGAGTTACCTAAATTGTGTATATGTGAACAGAAAGATAATTACATATGTCAATAAACTGAATATTGACTCAATAAAAAAGGTTTATCTGAACAGGGTATTAGGTTGCCAAAAAAGTTTGAAAATCGCCACGTTTGGCGAGAAATAGCCATATTTGACAACCCTGCCCTCAATTTGTATCACAATTGTGTAATTGAACTCTTAGCTAAAATAGTCAAATCTGGCAAGACTTAATTGGAATAAATTACAACTTAAACCAACTCTGTTTCTAACTTATTAGTTTGAAAGCCATTGCTTATTTATTGCTCATCTGTTTACGCATTGTTGTTTTTGCAATGTGCAAATGTCAAACATAGTAGTGCATTTATAAATTTGTTCTAGATCTTTTCAAAACGTTAATAAAATCTTTTATAAAATAAAAAATTCATACGATTAGCTTGTGCATTTATTCAAATATTTTGCTTTAAATATGTTTGGTTTAATTATCTCTGGAAGACTGGTAAGTTATAAAATCGAAATGTTTACTAAAAAATTGTTTTATGTATGTTTTATTTCATCAGCCACAAACAGATTTCACGCCGCTGGATGAAACCAAAGCTGTAATCAATGTGCCTGACATAGATCATGTTAACTACATAGTGGTATTTTTAACTGGCATACAACCACTGCCTGAGACTACTGCTGCCGCGGTTTATTTTAGTTGGCCAGATGCCAATTCAGCACCAACTTGGCAATATTTGGGTCATATATCAAATGCCAAACCGTCTGCTATATTCAAAATATCACAACTTAAGAAAGCCCATGAATTGGAAGCACAAGAAAATGGTATGGTTTTTGGAGCCCAAGAAATCTCTCATACAGCACAAATTGGTATATCCATTGAGCCTAGTAACGCAATTACACAACTAACACCAGCAGTGGTAAGGGTGACAAGAAAAATATATATGAAAAAGTATGAACTCATAAATCTGTTATTATTTTTTTTTAGTCAAACGCTAATGCAAACTTGCAATTTAGTCAAAAGATGCTAGAGAATTTCTTTAATTATGCTTCAAGTTTTACCGTCAACGCTCAACATCTACCTCCCATGTCTAACGAGACTTTAGTGCCTCTTTCTACTTTACAGAACTGGTATACAAACTTTCAAAGGCGCATGGAGCAAAATCCAAATTTCTGGAAATATTAACCAACGAGCAGTTATTAATATAAATTCCCTATTATCAGGGAGCTTTTAAGACAGATGCATCATAACATAATTTTTATTTTATATAAATTTCATTTTAATATTTTGTAATTAAGCAACTAGTTTTTTGATACTCAAATCGAGTAGAAATTTAAATTTTTTTATAAATTGTTTTTGTATTAAACTATGCAAAAATAAAAAAAACATCATAAATGTCATTTAATTATCTATCAGCTGTTTCCTTTATTTTGTTTTGGCAAAACTATTGTCATAAATAATCTTCTATTTGCTTTTGTTTCATAATTTGCTACATTACTCTTGTGTTTAAAAATAATTTAATTTCACGTGTAAGTGTTTTGTTGATGTTAATCGTTATTTTATTTTAAGTTGTACTTTTTCAAATCGTAAACAAATTTAATAATTGTTTTATTGTATAATTTAACTGCTAAATATTTGTTAATAACCTACATAATTCGCAAGCATTGTATATTAAATGCAGGTATAACAAGTCTATATAATACATACATGTGCAATGTGCATGTATAAATGCGTGCATACTTGACACTTGTTTGGTTGAAGGTAAGCAAGTCTCACCGTTGAAGAAAGTGCATGTTCGGAATGTACCAAATTTGGGATTTGTGAATTTTAAAAATACATATCAGGTATGTTCTAGGTTTAGACTCGAATTGAAAACGAAAAATTTTTTGAATCTGCATAAGTCATTGGTGTTCTCAAATCCGCATGTTTTTGTGTATTCGAAGTTTTTGTTCGAAAACACTTTTGTTGAACTAACGATCGTTAATTTGATAACCGCAGCATGATAGCAATGTCTAATATTTTTTAAAAATCGTGAAAGCTGTAAAGAACTTCAGGAAAAATCGCGTACATGGCTAAAATTCTAGAAAAATTGCAAACTTTTAAACAAACACTAAAATTTATTTGAAATCTATGAATGACAAAATGTCTTAAAATAATAAAAAAAAAATGCAAAAATAGCGAAAATTCGCGAAAATTAAAATAATAAAATGGATTGAAAGTCCCTAAAACTATAAGGAAGCTGTAAAGAATCAGAAAACTTACACGAACAAGTCGCTTATATCGCGAACATGTCTAAAATTCGCGAAAAATTGCAAAAATTTTAAACAAACCCAAAAACTAAGAGATCGCTAAATCGATTAAAAAAACGAATTGTTTGAAAATAACATAAAAATCGTTTAAAATAAAATTAGTCGACTTTAAATTTAGGGTTAGTAGGGGTCTTTTGTGTTTTAGATAACGATATACTTTTGATTAAATTTAATTAAGAAGATTTTAAGCTAAACGCAAAATTAATTTTTTTGTTAAAAATGTTATCACATATTACAATAAAAGTCGATTTGGTTTACTTTCACCAACCCATATATTCTCTAATTGAAAACGAATAAAAACATGCGGATGTGAAATGCAGAACACCAATAATGGTAAAGTAATCCACTTTCGAGTGGATTCAGATTCTAGAACACACCCGAATGTTGACCATACCACAGATTACTAATCTGTGGATCATACATTCTTATCTATTCAATAAAATTTAGGGGGTAATTTTGTTGTTCACTTCACCTTGCGTTGAGAAAATTTTATATAAAAATTTTCAAAAATTCAAAAAATTTTATATGAAAATTTTCTCAACGCAAGGTGAAGTGAACAACAAAATTACCCCCTTAGTGTTCACACGTTATACTTTGGTTTACATATTGATGGCTTAATATAAAAAAAGCGAAAGTCAATGTCTTTCAAAATAGCGTTTTTTCTATTATGCATATTGCTTGAAAATTTCATCATCCATTCTGTATTGTACAGCACAGAACCGTATATTCGGGAGTTTCTTTTGTGTGAACCTTATTTATTTAATTTTTTTCATTAGACTTATAAAATAACAAATAGGTATGTATTAAGATTTTTAGTTTCCAAGAACGTTTTAAACATATGTAACTGCTGGGTTCTTATTTTTAAATATGTATTCATATATGTACATATATCGTTCTAAGATCGTTTATTTTAATTTTTGATTATCGACAAATCTCTGCTCGATAAATTTTTAGTTTCAAGTTCATATGGGTATTTTTGGATGAATTCGGAAAATTTGAATAACAAAAAATTTAATTGCAATATCAAAGTTTTTAAGAGCAATGTGGGTTTATAACAGTCTCTCTTCGCAAATAAAATATACAGGCAAAGCTCCATATAGCAAGCCCTACAAGAAATGAATGAGCTAGTAGTCACATTTTTCATTTTGGTGTTAAGAAAATGATAGAAAAAATGACCGATTGTGACCGAACACTTGATTTCGGTAATTTCTTTCTATCATTTTCTTAACACCAAAATGAACAATGTGACTACTCGCTCATTCATTTCTTGTAGGGAATACATACTCACTTTAACGAAAATCCGATATAACGAATGAGCAAGGGTTTTCATTAGCTACCTTACATAGCGAACGATCAACTTCTTTTGCTCCCGGTTTAACGAATGGTTTAGAAAAATAAAGCAAAACCAAAAAGTCGCTACAATACCGTTTGTTTGGATGTGCTTTTTTTTGTTTGTTACAAAGTAAGATAACATGTAGACAGTGTTGGGCAAAATACATGGTTTGCGGTATTTAAAATACAACCCAGCTAGCATTTTCAATCGTCTAGGAGTCTACTGGGAATCTCACAAAGAGTGTTTTTGATCGTCGACGAGCTCATTTTTTAATTGTAGACGATTCCTCGCACGGGAGAAATTGTTACACGTGCTGATTCGTATGAGAGATTCTTCCATAACGCAGCGAAAGACGCTTTTATTATCATAAAGGGAATCGTTTATGATGTATGTTGAGATTATCTAACGAGTCTTTCAAAAAGCATGCTAAGAGTCGTATGAGACTCACCTTGGGATTATTTTACAACTCGTAAAATGCTCAGCCATATAACTGAGCTACCTAAATAAGGGCATCAAGCGTATTTTTCATGTCAAAACTTCTAGTTTTCATACAATTTATATAAAACAAACCTTAAGGTCGCGAAATCAACACCATCCAGTCGGAAAAATCCTTTTTTTCAGGTCCTTAGGCCGGTTTGTTTTATTGAAATTGTATTGACAATAAAATTTTCATTTTTCAAAAACGCTCTTATTTAGGTAGCTCAGTAATTGTTATACGACTCTTACAGAGAGTCGCAAAAAGTTTAATCCAAGATTAAAAGACGAGCGTGTCAAAAAATAAATAAAAAATAATAAATAAAAAAAATTTATATGTTTTTGTTTTTGTTACTCGTCAGATAATCATCAGAAGATTCTTTTGGGAGTTGTGTATTAAACATAATCGTCAAACAAGCAGCCTATGCTAGCTGGGAAAATACAAAATACTTGCTGGTCATGTATTTAAAATACAAAATACAAAATACTTTCAGGTTATGTATTTAAAATACAAAATATTTACACATCTGTATGTATTTAAAATACAAAATGCAAAATACTTCCATTTATTGTACGTATTTCAAATACAAAATACTTTCACGTCATGTACCTGTTTGCATTTAAAATACGAAATAAACTATTTTTATTCAAACCAAAAATAAATTAGATAAAACTAATAAACAAAACAATTGTTTCCTTTCATAAATATCAGATTTTTGAATGTAGCATAAAACTGTTGAAGAAAAAATAAAACCTGCTGAAGAAAAAAATCTTTCTACAGGTCCTGATGAGCACAAACTTGTATTAAATTATATTATACTCTTTTTATATTTGGATAGCTGTCAAGAGTAATAATTTCTTTGCTCTTGTCACTGAGGAAACTGACAAATTCCAACTCCAAATTTGATGTCCTAGATTCACCATTATCCCTATCTACGAAAACAACAAAATCATCGTCTTCTATACTGGTGCTTCTACTTCTGATACGTTCTTTACATAGCGGCCACACGATCAAGTTTTGCCTTTCAATTCCATTCAATTTACTCAACTCTCTCATTTTTTTACTAACACACTCACACTTTTTATATTGACCACGAGATGGCTTTCAATTTCACCTTTCCATTTGTTTGACAATTTACTTTCAATTTAACAGCTGAGTACATGTTTGTCTTTATAAATTGTTTTTTTTATGGCATCTTGAAAGTAAATTGAGTGCCACCTACGTCACAGCTCTCAATTTTTGTAAATTTTGACAAGCAGTATATGTAAAAGACTATCAAGAACAACTTGATCGTGTGGCCTCAGGGTTAGCGATTCTAGTTTTTGGTAGAACATAATGCAAACAATCTTCAATAAACTGAAAAATATATTTTGTAAACTATGTTTTTAAAATACAAAATACTCCCATTTTTATGTACATATTTAAAATACAAAATACTTGCACGTCATGTATTTAAAATACAAATACAAAATACGTATTTGTCTTTTAAATACGTATTTCAAAAACAAGTATTTCAAATACTGCCCAGCCCTGCATGTAGATTAGTAATTAGCATACGTGGGCCAAGATAGCGTCGACGAAATAGCGTCGAATTTGGGAATTTAAGAACCGGGGAAAAAATACCCAAATTATAGTGATTTACAGAATAAGAACAAAAAGTTAGCGTCGAATTTAGGAATTTAAAAAGGGGAAGTAAAAATAACTAATATTTTTAATAAAAATACAAAAAATAGTTAACACAAATTAAAATATACACTTTTAGGAACACAATCAGCGATGCGTGCAAAAAATCGTTCGGTCTGTTCCCGAGATATTTGGGTTAATCCAAAATGGTCAGTAAAAAGCGTTGCTGATTTATCCCATGGAACACAGGCTTTTGCACGGTATAAACTGTATATATTCTGAAAGTTAATAGTTTTCCGGACAAAAAGAGCGAATCGTGCAAAAAATTGCCCATCCCGTTCCAGAGAAATCTGGGTTCATCCAAAATGGTCAGTAAAAAGCGTTGCTGATTTATCCCATGCAACACAGGCTTTTGCACGGTATAAACTGTATATATTCTGAAAGTTAATAGTTTTCCGGACAAAAAGAGCGAATCGTGCAAACAATTGCCCATCCCGTTCCAGAGAAATCTGGGTTCATCCAAAATGGTCAGTAAAAAGCTTTGCTGATTTATCCCATGGAACACAGGCTTTTGCACGGTATAAACTGTATATATTCTGAAAGTTAATAGTTTTCCGGACAAAAAGAGCGAATCGTGCAACAAATTGCCCATCCCGTTCCAGAGAAATTTGGGTTCATCCAAAATGGTCAGTAAAAAGCTTTGCTGATTTATCCCATGGAACACAGGCTTTTGCACGGTATAAACTGTATATATTCTGAAAGTTAATAGTTTTCCGGACAAAAAGAGCGAATCGTGCAAAAAATTGCCCATCCCGTTCCTGAGAAATCTGGGTTCATCCAAAATGGTCAGTAAAAAGCGTTGCTGATTTATCCCATGGAACATAGGCTTTTGCACGGTATAAACTGTATATATTCTGAAAGTTAATAGTTTTCCGGACAAAAAGAGCGAATCGTGCAAAAAATTGCCCATCCCGTTCCTGAGAAATCTGGGTTCATCTAAAATGGTCAGTAAAAAGCGTTGCTGATTTATCCCATGGAACACAGGCTTTTGCACGGTATAAACTGTATATATTCTGAAAGTTAATAGTTTTCCGGACAAAAAGAGCGAATCGTGCAAAAAATTGCCCATCCCGTTCCTGAGAAATCTGGGTTCATCTAAAATGGTCAGTAAAAAGCGTTGCTGATTTATCCCATGGAACACAGGCTTTTGCACGGTATAAACTGTATATATTCTGAAAGTTAATAGTTTTCCGGACAAAAAGAGCGAATCGTGCAAAAAATTGCCCATACCGTTCCTGAGAAATCTGGGTTCATCCAAAATGGTCAGTAAAAAGCGTTGCTGATTTATCCCATGGAACACAGGCTTTTGCACGGTATAAACTGTATATATTCTAAAAGTTAATAGTTTTACGGACAAAAAGAGCGAATCGTGCAAAAAATTGCCCATCCCGTTCCTGAGAAATCTGGGTTCATCCAAAATGGTCAGTAAAAAGCGTTGCTGATTTATCCCATGGAACACAGGCTTTTGCACGGTATAAACTGTATATATTCTGAAAGTTAATAGTTTTCCGGACAAAAAGAGCGAATCGTGCAAAAAATTGCCCATCCCGTTCCTGAGAAATCTGGGTTCATCCAAAATGGTCAGTAAAAAGCGTTGCTGATTTATCCCATGGAACACAGGCTTTTGCACGGTATAAACTGTATATATTCTGAAAGTTAATAGTTTTCCGGACAAAAAGAGCGAATCGTGCAAAAAATTGCCCATACCGTTCCTGAGAAATCTGGGTTCATCCAAAATGGTCAGTAAAAAGCGTTGCTGATTTATCCCATGGAACACAGGCTTTTGCACGGTATAAACTGTATATATTCTAAAAGTTAATAGTTTTACGGACAAAAAGAGCGAATCGTGCAAAAAATTGCCCATCCCGTTCCTGAGAAATCTGGGTTCATCCAAAATGGTCAGTAAAAAGCGTTGCTGATTTATCCCATGGAACACAGGCTTTTGCACGGTATAAACTGTATATATTCTGAAAGTTAATAGTTTTCCGGACAAAAAGAGCGAATCGTGCAAAAAATTGCCCATCCCGTTCCTGAGAAATCTGGGTTCATCCAAAATGGTCAGTAAAAAGCGTTGCTGATTTATCCCATGGAACACAGGCTTTTGCACGGTATAAACTGTATATATTCTGAAAGTTAATAGTTTTCCGGACAAAAAGAGCGAATCGTGCAAAAAATTGCCCATCCCGTTCCTGAGAAATCTGGGTTCATCCAAAATGGTCAGTAAAAAGCGTTGCTGATTTATCCCATGGAACACAGGCTTTTGCACGGTATAAACTGTATATATTCTGAAAGTTAATAGTTTTCCGGACAAAAAGAGCGAATCGTGCAAAAAATTGCCCATCCCGTTCCTGAGAAATCTGGGTTCATCCAAAATGGTCAGTAAAAAGCGTTGCTGATTTATCCCATGGAACACAGGCTTTTGCACGGTATAAACTGTATATATTCTGAAAGTTAATAGTTTTCCGGACAAAAAGAGCGAATCGTGCAAAAAATTGCCCATCCCGTTCCTGAGAAATCTGGGTTCATCCAAAATGGTCAGTAAAAAGCGTTGCTGATTTATCCCATGGAACACAGGCTTTTGCACGGTATAAACTGTATATATTCTGAAAGTTAATAGTTTTCCGGACAAAAAGAGCGAATCGTGCAAAAAATTGCCCATCCCGTTCCTGAGAAATCTGGGTTCATCCAAAATGGTCAGTAAAAAGCGTTGCTGATTTATCCCATGGAACACAGGCTTTTGCACGGTATAAACTGTATATATTCTGAAAGTTAATAGTTTTCCGGACAAAAAGAGCGAATCGTGCAAAAAATTGCCCATACCGTTCCTGAGAAATCTGGGTTCATCCAAAATGGTCAGTAAAAAGCGTTGCTGATTTATCCCATGGAACACAGGCTTTTGCACGGTATAAACTGTATATATTCTAAAAGTTAATAGTTTTACGGACAAAAAGAGCGAATCGTGCAAAAAATTGCCCATCCCGTTCCTGAGAAATCTGGGTTCATCCAAAATGGTCAGTAAAAAGCGTTGCTGAGTTATCCCATGGAACACAGGCTTTTGCACGGTATAAACTGTATATATTCTGAAAGTTAATAGCTTTATGGACAAAAAGAGCGAATCGTGCAAAAAATTGCCCATCCCGTTCCTGAGAAATCTGGGTTCATCCAAAATGGTCAGTAAAAAGCGTTGCTGATTTATCCCATGGAACACAGGCTTTTGCACGGTATAAACTGTATATATTCTGAAAATAAATCGTTTTCTTTCGCCCTTTTTGTCCGGAAAACTATTAACTTTCAGAATATATACAGTTTATACCGTGCAAAAGCCTGTGTTCCATGGGATAAATCAGCAACGCTTTTTACTGACCATTTTGGATGAACCCAGATTTCTCAGGAACGGGATGGGCAATTTTTTGCACGATTCGTTCTTTTTGTCCGGAAAACTATTAACTTTCAGAATATATACAGTTTATACCGTGCAAAAGCCTGTGTTCCATGGGATAAATCAGCAACGCTTTTTACTGACCATTTTGGATGAACCCAGATTTCTCAGGAACGGGATGGGCAATTTTTTGCACGATTCGCTCTTTTTGTCCGGAAAACTATTAACTTTCAGAATATATACAGTTTATACCGTGCAAAAGCCTGTGTTCCATGGGATAAATCAGCAACGCTTTTTACTGACCATTTTGGATGAACCCAGATTTCTCAGGAACGGGATGGGCAATTTTTTGCACGATTCGTTCTTTTTGTCCGGAAAACTATTAACTTTCAGAATATATACAGTTTATACCGTGCAAAAGCCTGTGTTCCATGGGATAAATCAGCAACGCTTTTTACTGACCATTTTGGATGAACCCAGATTTCTCAGGAACGGGATGGGCAATTTTTTGCACGATTCGCTCTTTTTGTCCGGTAAACTATTAACTTTCAGAATATATACAGTTTATACCGTGCAAAAGCCTGTGTTCCATGGGATAAATCAGCAACGCTTTTTACTGACCATTTTGGATGAACCCAGATTTCTCAGGAACGGGATGGGCAATTTTTTGCACGATTCGTTCTTTTTGTCCGGAAAACTATTAACTTTCAGAATATATACAGTTTATACCGTGCAAAAGCCTGTGTTCCATGGGATAAATCAGCAACGCTTTTTACTGACCATTTTGGATGAACCCAGATTTCTCAGGAACGGGATGGGCAATTTTTTGCACGATTCGCTCTTTTTGTCCGGAAAACTATTAACTTTCAGAATATATACAGTTTATACCGTGCAAAAGCCTGTGTTCCATGGGATAAATCAGCAATGCTTTTTACTGACCATTTTGGATGAACCCAGATTTCTCAGGAACGGGATGGGCAATTTTTTGCACGATTCGCTCCTTTTGTCCGGAAAACTATTAACTTTCAGAATATATACAGTTTATACCGTGCAAAAGCCTGTGTTCCATGGGATAAATCAGCAACGCTTTTTACTGACCATTTTGGATGAACCCAGATTTCTCAGGAACGGGATGGGCAATTTTTTGCACGATTCGCTCTTTTTGTCCGGAAAACTATTAACTTTCAGAATATATACAGTTTATACCGTGCAAAAGCCTGTGTTCCATGGGATAAATCAGCAACGCTTTTTACTGACCATTTTGGATGAACCCAGATTTCTCAGGAACGGGATGGGCAATTTTTTGCACGATTCGCTCTTTTTGTCCGGAAAACTATTAACTTTCAGAATATATACAGTTTATACCGTGCAAAAGCCTGTGTTCCATGGAATAAATCAGCAACGCTTTTTACTGACCATTTTGGATGAACCCAGATTTCTCAGGAACGGGATGGGCAATTTTTTGCACGATTCGCTCTTTTTGTCCGGAAAACTATTAACTTTCAGAATATATACAGTTTATACCGTGCAAAAGCCTGTGTTCCATGGGATAAATCAGCAACGCTTTTTACTGACCATTTTAGATGAACCCAGATTTCTCAGGAACGGGATGGGCAATTTTTTGCACGATTCGCTCTTTTTGTCCGGAAAACTATTAACTTTCAGAATATATACAGTTTATACCGTGCAAAAGCCTGTGTTCCATGGGATAAATCAGCAACGCTTTTTACTGACCATTTTGGATGAACCCAGATTTCTCAGGAACGGGATGGGCAATTTTTTGCACGATTCGCTCTTTTTGTCCGGAAAACTATTAACTTTCAGAATATATACAGTTTATACCGTGCAAAAGCCTGTGTTCCATGGGATAAATCAGCAACGCTTTTTACTGACCATTTTGGATGAACCCAGATTTCTCAGGAACGGGATGGGCAATTTTTTGCACGATTCGCTCTTTTTGTCCATAAAGCTATTAACTTTCAGAATATATACAGTTTATACCGTGCAAAAGCCTGTGTTCCATGGGATAAATCAGCAACGCTTTTTACTGACCATTTTGGATTAACCCAAATATCTCGGGAACAGACCGAACGATTTTTTGCACGCATCGCTGATTGTGTTCCTAAAAGTGTATATTTTAATTTGTGTTAACTATTTTTTGTATTTTTATTAAAAATATTAGTTATTTTTACTTCCCCTTTTTAAATTCCTAAATTCGACGCTAACTTTTTGTTCTTATTCTGTATATCACCATACAGGGTGTTCAACGATTTCGAATGTCAACGTTCGCATAGAAAACTACATTTAAAACAAAAACAAATTGTCGAATATTGTTTTTGTTTTACATATAATTTTCTATGCGAACGTTAACGTTCGAAATCGTTGAACAGGCTGATAATTTGGGTATTTTGTTTGCCCGGTTTTTAAATTCCCAAATTCGACGCTATTTCGTCGACGCTATCTTGGCTTACCTAATTAGCATGTAATTAGTTTTAATAAAGGCTAAGTTAGCCGGGAGATACAGAAACGTTGCAAATCAGCTGATTTATTTTGTTGTATGTAACCCGGGGTCTCCACCTAACATAAAATGACTAACTTTAACACTAACTGCAAGGTAGTGTTAAGTGGAGACTGCTCCAGTTAAGGTTTTAACTTGATTGTTATAACCAAGGCACGGATTTTAATGCAAATGCATATTTGTTGTCGTCAGTCTGAGATTGTCATATGCTAAATATCTTTGCGAATCAAGACATTTGCAGTAAAATGGCATCGATTTGTTAGTGCATATTTTTGCATATTTTCCTTTAAATGCATATTTTTGCATGTATTGATGACATTGCATATTTTTGTTGCATATTTTTAAAAATTGCTTTATTTTTCCATGCACCATGTTGCAGAAGAGTTAAGATTCAACTTCGATGATAATTACTTGATTTCTTATGGGAAAAAATATTTTGTAAAGCACTTTTGCGAGTTGCAGTATATAAAGAGAAGTATCCCGATTTATGACTTCCTCCGGTGCCTATAAAAACCAGGTGGGAAACGTGTCTATACACAAATTTTAAATTTACTATACATATGTATAAAAAAAGCTCCGTTAATATTTGGGTACTTTTGTGAAATTAAGAAAATCTAATTCATTGAGAAAGCAAATTAAGTTAATTTATATTGCTATAAATAAGGTGTATGCTGTGGAGGGTAACTTTTGTTAACAAATTCATATCAAGTTTGATAAAGTAAAAAAAGGAGGACAATAAAACAAACTGTTGGCATGTTTAATTTGAATTTTTACGAAAACAGCGAAAATTAATTAATTTATAACTATTAATGAAATTTGTGTTCTTACTTCATTTTAAATTTGGAAATATCTATCTAAAGAGTGACTTAATTTACATGATTGTTTTACTTTTGGGTTTTCTTTATATTTTGTGTTTTACTTTATTTTAACTTCTACTTTTGTAGTTATTGTGCCTTTCTTACGTTTATGGCACTGCATTTTTTAAGTTTTTTATATTAATTTAGCTTGTTATTTTTACCTTTTTTTTAATCACTAATAAATGTGTTAAAACAAAATTAAAGTGCATATTTTTTAAATTCTAAGCGCATATTTTTCTATTTTAAGTGCATTTGTATGCGCTAAAAACGCGATTGTAACTACATAAAAGTCCGGGCCCTAGTTGTAACATTTCTTTTGAAAGTTCTTTTATAACATAAATTGACGTTTAAGTTTGACAGTACGCTATTTTTTAGTTGTTTTTCGACATCTTTATTTAATTTGTTAAAGGGTTGTACGAACTGAAAATAATGAATAGTTTTAACTCTAACTTCACAACGTGTACGCCACCATAAACATTTAATCATTCAGGGTTGTTATAGAAACGAATATTGTCAGAATTGGTTTTAAAGCCGACATGAAAAAAATGCTTTGGTGTCACAGAAACCAATGTTATCGGTTTTTTATTGGAAATAAACCAAGCAGCTTACAGCTCTGGTTTTTTTATTGGAAACAAATATAGTTGTTAAAAGTTTAATTCTTTATTCAACATTTTTTATTATTCGAATTTATTCTATGAGCTAAATTTCAGTTATGTATTTTATAAAGCTTTTTTGTAATAGTCCTTTTCCTTCAATTTTTCAGAAATAAATTCGAATAATAAAAAATGTTGAATATAATATAAAGTAACCTTCGGAAGGAAATAATTCCCAGTTTTTATTTGTTTAATTCTTTATTTAATTTTTTTTAACAGTTAGATTTTTTCCACAAATAGAAGTAAATAAAATTGATAAATTGGTAAAATAGTATTTTTTGCATGTTTCCGGTAGTCTCCGGCAGCGGGCTGCGGCAAATTGGCAAAAGTCTTCTTCTCTCTTTTTCTGCTAACATCAAATATGCAACAACAGTAGTTGTCACTTTACTTATTTATAACGTTAAACAACAAATTTGGTTATATTTTTAATAAATTCACTTTATAGTTACATATTTTTACAAAACAATAAAATTACACAAATTAAAACAACAAATGAAATGCAAGATCATCTTCTAATAACAAAAATGCTACAACTGCTGATGTAATTTTATTTTATTTATAAGCACTAATCACCTTTTAATTATTTAATATCAATTATTTTCACAAAAAACCCTTTTGCTGATACCTATTTTAATGAAAAAAATATTATATTTTGTCAATTTTCTGCAAAAAAGTAAAATAAAAAATAATAAAAATGTAAACAACAGATGTTTCGATATTGGTTTTATTTACATTCGAAATTAACCAAACCAACTTGGTTTCGTGACACCAAATGAAACCAATATTGGTTTTCAAAACCGACAATTAGCAAAACCAATATTGGATTCTATGACAACCCTGATATTTACAGCAAGTCTTAACTGCATTTCATGTTAGGTGGAGACTCGGTGTAAAGCAATAAGAACGATTATAGTTAGCGGTAAGATGTTACGTCTCAATCTGTAAGAAATAGATTGGTCTTACTTTTTACGGTGAGATTACTGTTGCTGTTACGCCCGGCTAACTGGGCCTTAAGAGAGTTTTGTTTGAAGTGTTGTTGAATAGAAAAAAATTTCATTCAGTGAAAAAACAAACATTTTAGAAGAACATAAAAAGGTGCCTTCTCTTATATCGCAAAAATGCGTTCCTTTAGAAACGGAGTGCTTTTAGTAAATAATGCCCACTCATAAAACGCATGGGTGAATGCAATGGACTCTTTATTTATCACCCAACTTTACGTCATTGATACAACCAATGGATCAAAATGCGATTCGCGTAGTTAAAATGCATTATAGAAACCATTTGATCTCAACAATTTTTTCCTCGAAGACTGAAAATGTAACAGAATTTCTAAAAAATTTTAGTTTATATGAGAAAGTTAGTAGCATTGATCTTGCCTGGATAAAAGTCAAAAAGACATGTTTAGAAAACTGCTGGAATTAAATTATGAACACAAACAATGACGATTTTAATGAGAAAGATGGCATTCCATTGTCACGTTTAAAAAAACAAGATGATGTTGAGTGCATTAGACGTGGTATCTGTCTATTAAGCGCAACATTTCCAAGCGTAAGAACATTTTAAAATGTACCTACCTACAATTAGCACTCGGATGCCATAAAAGGATTTGAAACCTGTATTTTATGGTGTGAACAAATTAAATGATTACACAAAATCTTTAGTGCTGGGAGAGTTGCAAGAAAAAGCTGTTGAAAAAAGTTCATACAAACATTCATATATTACAGACTTTTTAGACAAATAATTTGTCCCAATATGTAAACACGTAAGTATGTACTTACGTATGTAAGTTCAATAAACATGAATATAATAACCTAAACAGCTCAATTTGATGGTAAATGTAGCTAATTTTTTCTTTAAAAAAAAGTTCGGTATTACGAATCTCTCAGTTTAACGAAAGCATTGGGCTAGATTAGAGTTGTGTCAATTCCAAAATTCCAAAATATTTTTGACTTTGTTTTTGCTTTAATTGTAATTTTTGGAGTTGCGTTGGGGCCTTGTGTAGAAACACAATTGCACCGCATGAACGTAGAAGCGTAGGACTTATGCGCCCCATACACTTTTCAATTCAATTGTCAACTGAGTCTTTCAACTGAATTGATACTTGGCCACACACTTCTTCAACTGAATTGAAAAATTTTAATTCAACTGTCAAATTTAGATTTTTTTACAATTTTACAAAAATTTATTTTCTCTCCAAGTATCCATGTTTGCCACCAATGTCATTTTTTTACTTAAAATTTTATTGAAATTAAAGACAATTTTAAAAATATTTCACTTTTTCTTTGCAAAAAAAATTACAAACATAAATTTTGACAGCTGATCAAGAGACTTAAGCACCAGGGTTGTTAGACTTTTTTCCTTAAAAATCGTCAAAAGTTTTAACAAAATTCGTCAAAATCGTCACGAAAATTGAACAAAATCGTCAACAAAACGTCTATAAATTTTACAAATTAAAGACAATTTGTTGCATGGATTGGTTCGAAAATATAAATTTTCAGCAAGAAATTCCATTTATGATGAAGAAAGTGATATGGTTAAGTTTTATTCTATTTATTTTAGCAAGTGAGCTGAATATATTTATCATTTAAAAAGAAAACATAAGAAAAAATATATTTGCATAAATGCATAATAAAAATTTTTTTATTTCATTTATCCATATTTAGAAAAATATTAAATAATTAATAAAATCTCATTTGCTTTTAACTCGAACTATTTTAAAATGATTAACTTTTAGCGCTATCTCTATAGCAAACTGTTTTTATTGTTAAAGGTGCTAAAAACCAAGGATTCTGTCTATATCCACAGTCTTTTTACCCGACTTGAAACGTTTTATTACGTCCAATATTAGTTCCAAACTA
Organism: Pollenia labialis; assembly: GCA_949318255.1. Taxonomy (NCBI): domain Eukaryota; kingdom Metazoa; phylum Arthropoda; class Insecta; order Diptera; family Polleniidae; genus Pollenia; species Pollenia labialis. Next base: position 136,725,755 of record OX439140.1, read on the forward strand.
ATACATTTTCTTCTCATTGCACTCATTTTTCTACACAACTTCTTGTTAAAAAGCAACTTCTTACTTCCTAACATGCAATTTTACTAAGAATAACTTACCTAACAGAATGAAATGGGATTTGCCTTTTTACACACAAATAGAAAAATTCTTCACATGTGATTATGAATTCATCGAAAAATGCATTCGTATGTAGCGTCGCAAGTCGAAATCATAAAAACGCAAAGCGGATTTAACCAATTTTTAAAAAGCGGACCAAATAGAACAGACGCAAATTAGGGCACTAGTGTATATATATTTCAGCATCGATGGCATTTCTATAATTGTTCAATTTGAATTACTAATGCTTCTAATGAAATCCATCTGGTTTGTGATGGGGAAGGAATTTTTTTGTTTAATTTTCAAAAATTTTGGGTTTCGAAAAATTGATTTTTAAGTTTTGGACTGTTTTCAATATAATTGTAAATATTTCTTGTGTGTTTCATCGATGCCAGAAAATCGTCGTAACACTATTACTTTTAGTCAAAAAATCTTCAATCGTCATTTTACTGTATTTTCTCAAAAAAATTGTCAAAATGACGAAAAATCGTCACATCTACCAAACCTGCTTGCCAGATTAAAGTGTTATAAAATTGATTCCAGATTAAAGTAAATTTATTGACGGGATTAAATCGTCAAAACATAAGTAACTCTACATAAAAAATCGTCAATCGTCATTTTGGTAAATTCTTCGAAAAAAATCGTCAAAATGACGTAAAATCGTCACATCTAACATCCCTGTTAAGCACACACAGTACAATCGAATTGAAAGACTTGGAGTCAACTTGAAAAAATCAAAATCTTTTGATTTTTCTTCAACCAACTCGACAACCGTCAAACTAATCAACTGACAAGGCCATACACGCTTTGATTTGGACAATAACCGACTCAGTTGACAATTGAATTGAATCGTGTATGGTCTGCTTTAGTTACCTTTTCAAATAAAAACATATAGGTACATAATATTTTATACAAACGCACACAATGGCTGACGCTTACGTGAAAGTGAATCTACGTCGTACGTAGACTAATGGCGTTTTCTTTTCTAAAAAAAGTGTAACATAAGTGTTACATGGGATCTGGCAACATTTTTAAATTTTACCCTGATTTTTAAGAAGTGTTGAAATTTTAAGTTTACAAAAGAACACAAGTTTCGGCATAAAACAATAAAGTACAATTATCGTTAAAAATTTGGAGCCTTTTATACTGCAAATTCTAAGTTAAAAAAAAAATACGAGAGACGAACTAAAAAAATAATTTATTTTTGCTGATATTATAGCGAAACCAGCTCTTAATCTAGTGCTACACTCATGCCCCTTTAATTAAAATGAGTGTTGAACATGTAGCATTTTTTCTTTTTACGGGGAACATCTTCAGAAAAGAACACTTTGCACTTTTAAAAAAGAACACATTTTTCAGAAAAGAACATAAAGAAATGTAAAAGGCAGTATAAATGCAGAATATTACTCAGAAAAGAAAACGCCATAAAATATAATTATTAATGCCCAACCAAAACGCACACAAGCTGGCTTAAGCAACTGTTCGAATACATGTAAACCATGTGTCGAACCATTTTAAACTTAAAGAAACTATTTATTTGGTTTTATAAAACTGTAATTTGGGGCAAATTACGGCATTCGATTGAAATTACAATACAATTGAAACGGAAATTTCAATGACATAATTTGCCCCCAGATCGCACATTCCGTACGGAATCAATGTTTTTATCTTATTTTTTATCTCAAATATTAGAAAATTTAGAACATTTAGGAAAAGATATTACTAATTTAGCGAATGAATTTGTTTTTTTTTTAATGTTCTAACAATTAGTTTATTTGACTTGGAAAAAGAAAAATTTGCGGTCTTCCGAATACCCAAAAAATGGAAAATGCATGCACCGAAGGTTTTTGAAAATGAAATACAAAAAGGTCACTGTTAGCGGACACCGCAAATATGTGCATTTTTTAAAGAGAGCGGGGCGTTTTTAAACTGATTGGACGAAAGAAAATCACAGACTTTTTCGCATAACTTTAAGTTTGGTATTCTTTTTTAAAAATCAATAGTTCATACATACTGTTAACCAAGGCCCATTGAAAAGGTCTGCGCAAGAAGCCTGATGATCATTGTTTATGTTCTTTTTAGTTGTCAAAAGTTGCTTACATTTGCATGTATACGTTTGTTTACGTTTATGGTATGCCCCACATATACGTTTTTTCCTTTTGCTTTGTATATGTGGTAGTAAATTTTTGACAACTAAAAATAATCGTTTTTTGTTTTTGTACAAGTAAGCAGACCTGATAGATGGGCCTTGCTGTTAACGATCAATAGTTTTTCAAATCCAATGAACAATAAATAAAAAAACTTTAACATTAGAAACTTTTATTTTTATAGAAAAAATTAGATGTCATTCGCAAATATGAACAATCTTGCAAAAGCTTTGTTTTTTTAGTTCATATTAATGTTAAATGTTGACAAGTGTGGAAATGTAATCGTCCAACATAAAGTTACTATTAAGCAAAATATTCTAAAAATTGGCCATACGTAAATTTAAGCGCCATGAAGCACAAACAAAGAGCCCATTCTCTTATCTTCCCCAAATAAAAGCCAGTTTCCCCGTTTCCGAGCTCAGTCTCGCCAGGTCTTCGGTAATTTTACTATCGGTGATGTTACAGTGAACCTGTACCCAGTATAACAGTTATGTTTCTTAAAATAAAACACTAAGGAGTTTCAAAATTTTTCATTCAAAAATGTTCTTTATTTAATTTAAAGTTATTTTAACTTTAATAAATTTTTATTTATATTTTTATAAATTTATTATTTCTTTAAATAAATACAAATTTAATTTTAAAAGGTCCTTTTAGGATCCTTTCTATTTATTGTTCCACAATTTATGTTTTTTTTAATAAATGTTTTTATAATTTTAAATGTCCTTTTAAAGGATGATTTTAACAAAAACTTTCTGTTTGAACACTTCTCTGCGACTGACTCTAAAATTAATTATTTTGTCATATTTTAAACAATACCGTACATAATACATACTTATTAAATTACTTATTAATACGATCGTTTTCATATTTAACTTAACATACGTATTTACATACATATATATATATATATATACATATATCGGGAATGCAATATCGCTTAACAACGTATTTAAGAACAAAAAGCTTTACAACAAACACTAGACATGCGCAATTGTCACTAGCTTGAATTACATACACAACGTGTGTAAGTAAGAAAGAAGCAAGATTGTGCATGTCTGGTCAAATTGGGATTTCAGAAATACAAAAAAATAGCAAGTTTCAGAAATTAAGATTTTAAGACGGGTAGCAACAAAATAAACACGTACAATTAGTGTTACATTATTTTACATACGCATTCAGCGTATGTAAGTAAGTGAACAGAACATGTTTGATCATACTGTTGTCATGGAATAAATTTTAATTAGGGGTTTTCATATAATTTTAAGTATATGTATGTATACATACATATGCATACATATAACTTATAACCTCACTACGTACAACCATCCACTAGCTTGGAATTGACAAAACAGCCTATCAAGGCCCTAAGAGCCAGCCATGTCGCCACATACTATATAGTGACCTTCTAGCTCCCAGCAATGTTAGTCGTCATGAAGGCTATAAGACCTACCTATATCCTCGAGGTAGACCATTGCACCTATCCACGAGCCATCAGTAAAAATAGCAAATCCCTCTTACAATCTCCCCTAACCTGAGCAGCTTTCCATAGACGGTAATTCCACTCTCGGCACATCTCCAAAGTAGACCCAAGTGCGGGGCCAGTCAATAACCACCAATGCCAAAGATCCGCAATCTAGATATCGCAAAATTTTCTCTTAGTATAAGAAGCCTTCTGGTTCCAATTACCATCACATACTGCTCAAGATGCAGACGATGTCGAATAACATCCAAAGCAGCATGAAAAGTTCTTCTTATGACCCCTGTCAGGCCAATAAAAGCACACCTCTGAGCCCTAAGCAAAACGTTCCTACGAATTGCCAGCCACACAGTCCCATCAATCACAGGATCCATAGGTAAGAGCGGGTCTCACAGGAATGGGTGTAGCACACATAGAAAAGACTCCAGTTGATATGTTTGGAACTCAACATAAAAGCATGTACATATTACATATGTGCATACCCAGAAATAACCAGACCAGTTATAAAAGAATCTATTTTGTTCCACGTCCACTTCTCTAATCCCACCCACCTTTTGCCAGTTGTCATCCATTTATTATATGTAGAAGGTGGCAAGGCATTTGACATGCTAAACTCCGTGTGGTGCTCCTTGCAGCTGTTTTAGATTCTTCAACTCCACAACACAAAGCTTGGTACCTTTAACTGCCTTATGGTAGCGAATCCTGAAATGCTGCACCAAAAGACACCAACAGCATATATGTACGTACGTATACATGTAAGTTTTTGTCAACAGTTGCCTTCGTGAAATCCTACATTTGTGTTAACCCAAAATATTAAGAAACGTTGATCTCTGGCCCGATTATGTCCGATGTTGTGTATTGTTAACCAGGAGAAAAAAATTGCCGAAATTCGGTGGACATAGCTTGGTTACCTATACACAACCTCCCTAAAATGGCAAGAGCAAGTGATAAAGATTCCAAGTTTGCTACCAATATCTTGGTTACCAAAAAATAATTCTGTATATCTGGAAAACGGAAATAGCAAAAGTTTCCAAATTTCATACAAATAGCTTGCACCATGGCGAAGGGCATATAAGATTCGGCATAGCCAAATATAGCACTCTTACTTGTTTTCATATCCGTTTTGTATATACATACATACAAATTAATATTTTCTTTTGTTTGACGTTATATGGGTATTGAAATTGAGAACAAAATTTATAATGACTATACCTTGTACTTATTCTACTATGCACGTATTTAAATCTTTAAAATGGCTCTCCTGAACAAAACCGGTTTTTACCCTTAGGTCCCTTTCTATTTTGTGCGTCACATATGTATATTTAATATAAATTCTCTTTATTAGGGATTTTATTCTAAATTTAAAGGTAAATCCCCCAATTTGTTGAAAGAAATAATAAACTTTTGTTGCTGTTTTCTAGTACTTTTTGTACGTATTTGTTTTCAATACCATTTTCATTTGCATTAATAAAATTAAAACAGTTGTTTATTTATTATTCTTTCTTTTCATTCATGAATAAAAAAACACTGTGCTGCAAAAATGCTTGTAATTTATTCCACACTATATGTTGTCGTTTTTTTTTAATCTTAATAATTCAATAAAGTGTTTTAATTAACGGTTATTAAATTAACTATTCTATTTTAAATGTTTGTCTTTTTAATTGTGTTTATACCGTTCACCACAAGTGGAGAGGGTATGCAGGTACGCCTCGATTAACGCGGTACTCAGTTTTTCAATATTAATACTAGACCCTATAAAGTACATCGTTGGCTTAATATGCAAGCCTGCTAACTCTATTTCAAAATATTTTACAGGAGAGACAAGAAACTTTTATATTTTATATTTGCAGCTTAAGACGAAAACAAAATATAGTTGGTTTTACACACTTCAAGACTCAAATGGACGAAAAACTACATGCTGGTCGGCGAGGCGTATTTTTCTTTACAAAAATTTTATTTACATAAAGAGTGGATTTAGCAGCTTTGCATATAAAGTTGACGATATACATATATTCTGGGTCCTTATCAGTAGCAAAGGTAATCTAATGATGTCCGTGTGTGTGTATATTGAAATGGATTTTCCGAGGACCCCAAAAATTATGGGGATAAGTTAAAGTATTAACATTTACTTTTATTTATAACAAAAAAGAAAAACAATATAATTCATAAGCATAAGAAAAACAATAATAACAAAAACTTAAAAGGATACACAGTAAAAAAAGGAACAATTTAATTGAAAATTTCATTAAAAAAATTAAATTTCTTAAAATTTAATATTTAGCTGGTCTGCCCTGGGTATCGATTACAGCTTGTTAATATCGAGCTACTGAATTTTTTAAATTTTCTGTGATTTCCGGAGTTTTTTCTGACCCTGCTCAGTTTGCAGCTTTTCACTGCTGCTAATTTCATTTATTCAGACTTTTTCTCACTAAAACAACCGATTTGTTATTTAGGGCTTAAATACGATAATTGTGTTAGGGTATTGAGTATAGAAGAATTATATAGAAGCCGTTTGCGAACAATGTGCAAGCTGTCGACCCGATGGGTTTAAAATATGTTCGAAAAAGTTCTTATAAAGTTATCGGTCCATTGTGCCTTCAGTAAAAACTAAAAAACAACACAACGAACGGCCATCGCTTAAAAAAATATAGTATTTTCTCTTGTCAGTAAATAAGACTCGTTTCGTATCCTTATTATTTGTGATTTTGCAACTTTCTAACGGAGTTTTTGGTGTTTGACAGTTAAATGTAAGTAGTCTTTAACGTTCAACTATGCTTTTAAAGTTCATTGTATGGTTTTTAGGTAGACGCTCTCTTTGAGTCATTAGTCAATTTTAGGATCTGCATTCGTTAAGAAAACAAACTTCTTAAATCGCTTCGTAGCAGCTTTTTTCCCCGGTCCAATCTGGGATGATTTCCAGTATTGCAATTTCAATTACATATCTGTGTCATTTTGACAAAACATCTTAAGTCAAATTTAAAAAGTTGAAAAAAAATGTTGTTAATCATACGAATTTTCCTTTAAAAAAACATTTTTATTAACGTTTTTAAAATTTTGTATTATAAACCATGGTCCAAAAAGAAGGTCTGCTTTAAACGCCTGCTGATTTTTTGCAGAGCTATTTTTTTTATATGCAATTGTTTTTGTAGCAATAATATTTGACATTTCTACCATTTATTACACAAACAAATGCTTTTGTTCTTGACATTTTTATCATTTTTTACACAAAAAAAAAATGCGTGTTGCTTTTTCAATTATTGTTGGTTTGTTGTAGTTGCGCGCGACCTACTAATTGGGCCACGTTATAAACGATATTTTTCTTTAATTTTGATTTATTTTATTATTTGACAAAAATTATTTTTTCACTGAGATTTTTTTAAAAGCTTTTTTGCTATCTTTTCTCGACTCATAATGCCACAGATATGTATGTATGTATGTATATTAGGGCGGGTCGATTTTTTTTTTAAAAATCGTATAGCAAAAACGTAATCTACATAAAATTCTAAGAAAATTCTCCGAAGAAACCATGGGTCTAAAACAAAATCCTAATCCGCGCCTCTCGACTTGAAAATTTGGCTGCCCGCCTTGGAAAAAAAAATTTTTTTTTAAAAAAATAGCTTTTTCCAAAAAGAAATCGAATTTTTTTAATAAAATGGTTTAGTAAGGTTATTCTTTTGCACTTTATATTTTTTTACAATCAAAATTTTTTTTACATTGAAAAAATTTTCAGCCAACTAAAAAAATTTTCAAGTCGAGAGGCGCGGACTAGGATTTTGTTTTAGACCCATGGTTTCTTCGGAGAATTTTCGTAGAATTTTATGTAGATTACGTTTTTGCTATACGATTTTTAATTTTTTTTTCATCCATACAAATCGACCCGCCCTAATGTATATGTACATATGTAGTTTCAAATAATGGCTTGTACTGTAGAACGAATTGATTTTACCGTTTTTGGAATTTCTACATAACTTTTGTGCTCTTTACAAGGAAATAGACATTTCTTGACGATTCTCCATTTCAAAGATCAATAATTTTTCTAAACGTAATAATTAAATATGTACATAAAATGTTACTAATTTAAATACTTGTTATGAAAAGCTTCCCCTAGTTTCGTATTTTTCAAGATTTTCTAGAAGTAGTCACGTTGTATCTAGATTTTATTTAATGCTTTTAATATCCATGTTACGTTTTTTTTTTCAATTCTTATTTCTTCAAATAATCTTATTTATTAGAGCCTCAATTAGTGGTATAAAAAAGTTTTCATTATACTAACCAATTCCCAAATTATTTTTTATTCCGTTTTTTGCAGGAGAAGCAAAAAACTTTACAAAGTCAATAGCAAAAAGGTGTTATTGGCGTTTGAATTTTTTTGATACAGTCGCCATTTTTGTCGTCATCATTTTCAAGTTTCGTTTTTTTCATACAAATGACTTTATCGGCAACATTTGCAAAAACAATTTTATCGTAAGCGACAGACAACCTTCATTCAAAATTTATATGAAATAAAATAAAATAAAAAAACTTTTCCTATAAAATTTTGTTTTTTGTCGATTTAGCTTTTCTGCGGTTATGACTCGATGTAGTTTAATGAAACGAACAAGAATTAATCAAAAACTCAATTTCGAATTTTGGTTTAGTTATATCAGTTTGCATTTGAGGTAACGATAAATTTGTATAACACGTTGCCCCGAAAAATTTGCTATTGATATTCAGACTGGACCGATCTGCACATATATATCATATATGGTTGAGATACGAGCAAAAACCCTGGTACTGATATATATGTTTAGGCAGAGCCGAATATAGTTAGCACTCACTAGCTTTTTTATACCCTCCACCACAATTAGTTGTGAAGAGGGTATATTAAGTTTGTCATTCCGTTTGAAACTTTTTTATTATTCATCTCAGACCCCATAAAGTATATATATTCTTGGTCCTTGAGTGATTCTAAGTCGATTTAGCCATGTCCGTCTGTCTGTCCGTCTGTTGAAAACACGCTCTCTTTCGAACAACTCAAAAGAAATGAACAAACTGGTGCCAAATTGCTTGTAGTTATCCTAAGCAGTTTGGGATTGAAATTCAGCAAAATCGGTGCAGTAGGACCAGAGCTATGAATCAAAATGTGGAACCACCACCTTAAAAAAATTATAATTTTGTTACAAAAAATAACATAAATGGTGGAACAAGGCACGGAATGAGATAAGATTTTGCAAACATTTGTTTTGTTCGACTGGAAATCACGCACTACTCCCGGAAAACAGTTTAGTACGCCTCAAACCGATAAAAATAACGCTATCATAACAAAATTTGGTACGTCACAGTTTTTAGGACTAGAAATAACACTGTGAAATTTCGTGAAGATCGGTCCATAATTTACCTTAGGCCCCATATAAACCCTACTACCGGAAAACAGTTTAGTACGCCCAAAACCGTAAAAAATAATGCTATCATAACAAAATTTGAATTGAAAATGTTACTCAAGCTAGTTTAAATTGCTAAATAATTTAATATAGATCTAAACCTCAAACCAACCAATTTTAATGCTGATGTCTGTTTTTATAAAGATAAATTAATAATAAATAGACATCATATAGATATCCCTCCTGAAATATTCGAACAGTCGGTGGATGGTATTGAAGATTCGGCACAGCCGAATATAGCACTCTAACTTGTTTTTTTATACATTTTTTTATTTATATTTAAAAAATGCAACACAGACTTTGTATGGCAAAGCATAAAACAAACAAATTCAAACCGCCCAATGGAATGGAAATTAGCCGTTCGTTAAACGGAGTATTATTTAAGCCGGTATACCATTGTATTTTATGTATTTCTATTTATGAATAAACAGATTTTTAATATTGAAGGAGGTACTTTCTTTAACACTTCACCACACTTGAAAAATATTTTCATTAAAATTTTTAACAATTCAAAAAATTTCATATGAAACATTTCTCAACGCAAGGTGAAGGGATTCACAAAAAAATCCCCTTAAATTTTAACTGACTGCCTGTTTTTTGATGACGGGCGCAAAACTCACTCGTTTAACTTACATTTAAAACAAAAACAAATTTTGAAATTTGTACTATAAAGGGCAAGTTTTTAAGCTATTTACTACGTTCATATTTTAAAAAATATGTTATGCATTTTTAATAGGAATTTTGAGAAGATAGTTAAAAACAAAAATTAATAATGCTACATCCAATAATAGCCCCAATACCTTCATATACTAACCCCCTTGTTCATAAAAAATACTTCAGTTTTATTAAAGGTTATTTAAACAAATTTTTATATAAATTTCTTCATATAAACCTGTTATAAGCATGGAATATTGTTTTTGAATAAGGCCTTAAACGTTTAACGTGCATTTGCGATATATTTCATTGCTATCTGCGACAACTGACAACTTTATTGAAAAACTCTAAACAATATTTTAAATAATTCCAAATAACAATTTATGAAAAAATTACAGTAATAAAGTTGATGTTGTTTGTATATTAAAAAATGAATCCAACTATTGCTGATCTTGAAACGTCCAAATATGTCAAATTTTAATACGCCGATAGTGATAAAAAATATACCAAACATTTATTTTTTTAACAAGAAATAAACTACAGGGTTATCCTTTTAGTGTGTTCAAAACGCTGATCTGGCAAGGCTGTCAGCTGTTAAATATCTGTCATCAGAAGTGTCATTTATTTAGTTAACGGTTTGCCATTTATGAATATGGATCATTTAACAACCAAAGAACGCGTACAAATATTTAAAACATACTACAGAAGTGGTGGTCCAAATGTAGTCACTTTTCGAAAATTTTGGAGTATTTTTGGACGCCATAAACGACCTACTGTGTAAATAATTGGCAAGATTATACAGAAATTTGAAGAGACTGAAAGCGATACAGATGTAGGCACGGTGCTATGCACTTCAGCCGTTTGATAACCGACATATCTTTGGCCCGCAATTGAAGATTATGAACGGTGGACGTTATGTGGCATCAACAAGAGGGTGCCACGAGCCACACAAAACGACCGGTTTTAGCTTAATTGCATGGCAAGTTTCCAGTACACGGAATTTCACGTTTAAGCGACGTCAATTGACCACCAAGATCATGCGATTTGACGTCGTAATACGTTTTTGTAAGGCTCTATCATAGAACGTGTCTACGCTGATAATCCCCTAACGTTGGAGCATTTAAAAACCAACATTCGTTAAGTAATCGCCAAAATACCGCCATAAATGTGCGAAAAAGTGGTCGGAAACTACATCAAAAGGATCGACGGATTCAACCAATCTAGAGGCGGCCCTTTTAATAACATTCCTCTTATGCGCAAAAAAAAAAAAAAAAATAAAGTTCACATTAGTTAAGCCACACAGTACGCCCAGCAAAAGTGTATGTATGGGTTTAATCTGTTGGTTAACTTTACTTTAGAAACCCAAAAATGGATAACCCGTTATTTATTTATTTATTTGTTTTTATTTACTTTTAAAAATTATCCTCATAAATATATTAATCTCTGTTGTCTTATTTACCATGCAAAAAACTACTGAGAATTTTATTCCAAACGACTCTTGTACGAGTACAACAATATAATAATTTTTTTATTTCATTTAGAATTTAATAAGTGCCGTTTTTTTTTTTAGCAATCAGTACTTGATGATTATTTTACCTCGCTACATCGATACATTCTGATCGCAATGGACAAAAACTTTTTCGTTTTGATCGGCCTTTTACACGTGTTTTTCATATATACAAATGAAGTGTCTGGTGGAAAGATAAGGTATATGGATGTAAATGAAAATCCTGCAGTAAATGTGAATAATGAAAATCCTACACCAATTGTGGGAATTTTAACTCAAGAAGTATCTAAACTTATTCTTAGAAAATATCCCGATAAGAATTATACAAGTTATATAGCAGCCTCATATGTCAAGTATGTGGAAGGTGCTGGTGGTAGAGTTGTACCAATTTGGTAAGTAATTGTAGTAATTTTTATAATTATTCCCTCCATTACAGTTGGAAAAAGTATGTTTACATTAGGTACGTTCGAGTACTTTTACAGTTAATTGCAGCAAATGAGTAATTACTGAGTAAACTGAAAAATTACTCTCAAAAAAATTGGGAAAATAAATGCAATTAATTTATTTTATGTAATTTCTCATATTGTTTTTTTTTTATTTAATTTTGCTTATTTGTGTCCGGTTAAATTTTTTTTAAAGTACATGAATACTTTTTTTTTGCTATTGATTACTTTAAAAACAAGTTTAGTAAGTACTAAGAACCCAAATAATTTATACTCTAACGACTCCAAAATATTAAAACAACAAAAAAATATCGTTTTTAAAAATTAGTACGGAGCCATATACATAAATGCTTTACAGACAAGTTTAAATAATTAATATTTATTTAGTTTTTTGTTTCAGTTTTACTTTAAATTTTATTTGTTTTTTTTTTTTTTAACAATTTGTATGCTTTTTGCTTGTTAACAAATACATTTTAAAACATATGTTTTTTTTTGTTTTACCAAATTTTACTGTAAAAATTTCTCCAGTGAAAATTTGTAAATACCCATCAAGAACTGTCAAACGCTCTCAATCTGTGTTCTCATTTACAGTATTTTGTGTAAGCGAACGCAATTTAGTGAAGTTCAGTAAAAAATAATATAAACTTTGGGGTTCTCGAACACCTTGAGTTTTAAATTCCCTGTTTTTTTCTTAAATTTTTCAAACAAAACTTCACGTTTAATTGCCATACGCTAAATTTCCTAATTCTGGTAATTGCCTTAAAAATTAAACACCCAAAACAAAATTACACCTAAATTTCATTCGTTTAATTGCCTCACTATTATTTGACAACAGCACAGCAAGTAATGCAACCAAGTCTAAATGTTAATAATTTGAAAATATGCACTAAAAATTTAAAAAAATATGCATAAAAAACAAAATATGGCTTATTTAAAAGCGAATTATTCCACAATTTAATATTTGCATTAAAATAGACATTATCTTGGGCTGACCAGAATACAGATATGTTATGAGTTTAAGATTCGTATAAGTATTATTTGGGTAGATACGCCAAATATATCAGATATTTTGTCCTTAAGGGATTAAAGGAAAGGTCGCTAAATTTTAAATTATATCAACATTAAAAAGGATAAAAAAGTTTGAATATTTTAGGGATTGGTATTTGAATGGAAGCCGTATGTTTAAATCTGAACTGATTAAACCATATTTAATTTGCATATTTTGGGCCAAATTTAATCTTAATACGAATTAAAAATGGTTTATGGACATAAAGAAAGTTTGCGTGGGGACTATGTGATACTATCGACCGATTCTCACAATTTACATAGGTTTTGTTCTTATGGCAATTAAAACGTATTTAAATTTTTTTTTCAAATTATCTAAAACTGCTACTTTTACTTTCGAGCAAGGTTAACATTGACAGACAACCAGCCAGATGGAAGGACAGACACGAGAAGATCACTTAAAAATGTGTTTCCGATTCGATCGGTATCAGCACAAATTTATATGATTGTTTTTTTCTTAATTTTTGAATAAATATAAAACTTAACCGTTTAGACTAACATTTATCTTCAACGAAAACTTGCTTTGGCTTACAATTGTCGAGTGAAAATTAAATGTAGATGGCGAAATTAAAGCAACAGAAAATTTATTTGTTAACCAGAATTTTAACCAATTTTTTTTTATTTGCTGAACATGTATTAAAATATGCTTCAAAAACGTAAAATAAGTGTGCAATAAAAATGCAGCAATAGCTAAAATGTGTAAATTATTCACAAACGAATCGATACCAAAATTCATAAAAGCTCTAAAACGGATAAATATATTGTTTCTGCCTTCATTGGTCGCACAAGAAAACTAGGCAATTGCATATTTACGGTTTCCATGATCATAAGTTTGTATGTATGAGTACGCTTTTGTTAGTAGGATATGACAGGAGATCTCAAAAACCATTACAGATACAATTTGAGACAGCATATCCCATTGTTTTTTATAGCTATGTCTTTAGATCTAGGTGATACATGCAAAAATATCTATGTCTTTATATATCAAAGTAAAGCTTTTTTGAAAATAAATACGTTGAATTACCTCACAGAGGCATTTAAACGTATTCGCTTAGTTACCTCAATAAGGTAGTTTAACGTATTCTTATAATTACCTCAACGAGGTGGTTACGCGTATTCGGTTAAATGCTTACCCCGCATAACTACCCAAAAATATTGGCATTTTTGGAGAGGTAATTATCCGTGGAATACATATTTTGCAGAAAAAAATACTATTATATATATTTTATTTGTTGTTTTGCAATCAATGGTACGTACAAGTACTAAGTCCAACAATATTGAAGTACCCTTTTAATATAACATTTTATAAAATACTAACCCGCTACTTCGTAAGCGCCTCCTTTTTCTTCGTGGACATATCTGTATGCCAAAGTTTATTTTCTCATTCACTCAGGACCTTGCATGTTTAATTTTATCTTTCTAGGTCCAATACCAACGGAAATTCAAAAAGTACCAGTCAAAAAATAAAAAAAGTACCAAAAAGTGCACTCTTATAGATTCTCATCCACCCAGGACATGGCATCTTGAATTTTATGTTTCTAGGTCCATTACTAACGGAAATTCAAAAAGTACCAGTTAAAGAACAAGAAAGTACCAAACAGTTCTGCAATAGATTCATATCCACTCAGGACATTGCATGTTGAATCTTTTGTTTTAAGGTCCAATATATACGATTATTAAAAAAAAAACCAGTTGTAGAACAAAAAAGCTAAAAAAAATATCAAATTTCCCGTATTTCCTTTTTTTTTTGGTACTATTTTTTCCCCCATCAAAGAATCAAAAATTCTAGTATTGTATTGGGAGCCCATAATCTAGTACGAAAATGTCAATGAATGGAGAAAAATGTTTTGTAAAAAAAGTACTAAAAAATAGTTACGATTTTCGCCTCTTAAATGTTCGTATTTCGAAAAAGTACCAAACTAGTATTTGTATTTGTTTGATAAGTTTCGAATGTGGTATAAACTTTGTTTTGTCAAATAAGTACTAAAATTCCTAAACATTAGAATTTCCAAAAATCCCGTTTTAGCGGATCGATTTGGTCAGAAACCTACCTCCAGTCCAAATTCCAAGTTTTTAGCTTCAGGCGTTTAGGCTGTCAACCAGTGAGTCAGTCAGTAACGTTACAATTTTATTTTATAAAAATATTAAACTTTTGTAAACTTTGAAGAGGTAGAACAAGATTAATTAAAATAAAACCAAACTGCACTTACATTGAACTTAGCTCTTTTGCAACTGAAGGTAACAATGTAAGTTTGTCATTCCGTTTGTAATTTCTATCTTATAAAGTATTTGTATATATTCTCGATTCTTATTAGTTCTATGATTTTACGATGTCCATCCGTCCGTCTGTATTTGTGTTGATTGATCTGGGATTTTCGATTATCCCAGATATGACGGGGACTAGATTGTTAAAAGAGGTGTTTTTCGAGGCATAGCATTTTTTTTAATAATAAAACACAACAAGTTCAATGAAATGACCAACATTTTAGCTTTTTTAGCTCACAAATTTCATGGCACTTAATGTTTAAAAATTAGTTTCTGGTGTATGGACTACGCGACTGCGCATTATGCACGTGATCTTGTGGGTCCAATTAAGCACGACTTTTTCAAGCATATCCGGTCTTATTTCGTCAAAAGTGAGTTGGTTGTAGGCTTCTATATGATCAATCGTTGCTGTTTTATCAACAACGAACAGAGATTTGATCATGCTCCTCCAAAAAGAAGTCCAAAGGTGTCAAATCACGATCAAAGAACGAGGTGGCAAATTCACTGGTTAATTTCTCAATATAACTCGGTCATCAAAAGTTTTGCTTAACAACGTGAGGGTTTTACGTGATGTATGACATGTTGCGCCTTCTTGTTGGAACCATTTCTCCTCCAAATGATTTGCAATGATATGAGGAATAAAAAAAATTACGGCAATGTTTGCACCAGCTTCGAATTTAAAGAAAAATGGGCCGATGATGCCTTCGGCATGTAAAATGCACCAAACAGTGATTTTTTTCGGAATGTAATGGAGTCTAATAAGGATTGTGCTCTCTCCAATAAAGACAATTCTGCATGTTTATATACCCGGTAAGTCAGAGATAAGCCTCATCTCTGAAGATAGTTTGATGATTAAAATCTGGTTAAGGTTTCAGTTGATTCTCAGCCCATTCACCGAACTCATGACGCAATTGATGGTCCGCTGGCTTTAATTCTTGCGCCAGTTTGATCTAATATTGATGTAGGGTAAGATCGGATCGACCGATTCGAGTCCTCTGCCACCAGCTTTAAAAAGCTGCAGTCAAGTTAGAAAAACTGCCATTTTTTCCACTATTTAATTTGCCATTGACCAAAAAAAAATAATAATTTTGGCCTTGATGGCTTTTTCTGCACACGCAGAGAAAAACATGTTTTAATTTGATCACCTCCAACAATACTATTTTTAATGAAAATTTTAAACATATTATGTTTAATTTAACCATATTTAAATTTGGTTTGGTTTTTGCAATATCAAAAGCAACTAACCTGTGATATAAATTTTAGGTTTGTGTTTAATTTAATATTTCATGTTTCATGTTTTTATGTTTGTCTACAACAAATTATTGTTCAATACAGTAGAATCGCGAAAAAGTTAACCAAAATGTCCCAAGGTTTGTTAGCTTTTACGAACTATTAACTTTTCTAAGCGGGTTTAAATTTGAAAAATATACAATAATAAGCATGGATCTTTCGGAAATGACACATAAACTTATTTCAATGGCTTAGTTTTCATCATAACAAAAAAGAAATTTAAATTTTTCATATGTATTCGCCACAGCCTCGAAAACTTTATATGTATTCGCTAATAGTTTTCCTTGAATATCTTAATTAATTTTGTTCAAGCTCTCTACTACTTTCTGCTCATTTGCGATGTTTTTTTTTATTAAAAAATTCAGAAGAGTTATCTAAAAGTTAACTTTTTAGAGCGACGCAGGGACGCTAAAATTCGGTTAACTTATCCGCGAGATTAACTTTTCCGAGAGTTAACTTTTTCGCGATTCTGCTATATTAATTAATTAATTTCTCTTATTAGGAATCCCTTGATAAAGTGAACATAACATTCACGAAACGTTGGGAAAATATGGATTAAATGCATTTTTAATTACATTCAGAACTTTAGGCCGTTTTAGCTAAAATAAAACCAAATTTAATGAACAATTACATTGGCCAAACAACAAAAATATAGATTAAAGTAAGACCAATATTGTAGAAATTACAAACGGAATGCCAAACTTATATATACCCTTTTTTCTTCGGTGAAGGGTAGAAATATGAAGTAAATCCGCCCATTGTTTCACCCTTAGACAAGTGTCCTCCTGAATTAAGTTTTTTTTGTTTGATAGGACCGACCCATTCAAAACCATCTAGGTTGATAAATTTGAGCTGATATATTCTTTATATTGTGATTTGTTTGGTGTTAAAATTCAGCCAAATTGCAAATATGCTTCCGAAATAAGGATTTAAGCGCGATAGTACCAAATAAGCAAATGAGCAAAGGAACAATTGGCTTTTCACTATTTAAAGGGTGTATAAGATTCGGCATAGCTGAAATTTTGTTTGGGTTTTTAATGGATTTGTGCAATGACTTGTTGTTTTGTATACTTAATTTGGGGACTACAATTGGTAGTGTGAATGAAGTAGAATAGTTGGTCGCCAAAACCAAACAAAGTTTAAAATATTTCTTTTAAATCTAGACACATTGAAAGAAAGAAAAGCAAACAGTTTTTAATATTGAAACTGGTCTCCAGAAATAAATATTTACTTTCTAAAGATTAGATAAGTACTTACATCCATACATATGTATAGAGAATACAAATCTGTTTTTAGATTTAACTATTACGTAAGATATTTCTTAATGGACCCGCCTTATTTTATCCTTTATAATAGGCTTTCATTTACAAAGATATTTTGACAAAATTAAAAAAAAAAATCAGAGGCCCAATGATAATGCAATACATGTATGTAGGTCAACATTTATTTTTTTTACCAGTAGCTTACAAGTTTCGGGAAATAATAAAATCTGAATTCTTAAAGGACGATTTTTAAAAAATTAAAATATTGCATTTATGTATGTATATTTTGTTAAGATTTTAGTAAAGTAGATAAAATTCGACTTAACCAATAACAATAATTTAACTTGTTCCGTTATGTAATTTACATAAAAAAAACCTTAAATGCTTTTCGTAAAATTATAGTTAAAGGGTAACAAATTATTTAATGTTATTTATTTATTTATTTTCATAGTAATAGTGCTATATTTGCCTGTGCCGATTCGTAAATACTCCTCACCTACCCAACAAACACGGTTTTGGTTTGATTTCAAATTGAAAATGATTTGATATCAAACGTTTTCTCAAATGACAAACGTTTGATAATGATTTGAAAATCATAGCATTCTGAACAAAAAGGGGAAATTATTATCAAATTGAAAAATTCCTTTATTTTCAACTTGCTTTCAAACGCAAATCTCGAATGTTTTTCAAATGTAGATTGTAATACAATGTGGAACATAAATAAAAATATTTTATTTATTTTTTTTTAATTTAAATTCGTTATTTATTTAAAAAAAAACTGTAAGATTAACATTCGGCACCAAAGCTAAAAGATAAAATAATGTTCTTTCCGTTCTTTAATTCTTGAAAAGACGAAATACTTGGCTCCGTTTTATTTTGAGTTTGTAGAACCGCAATCATACAACAAACTTATAATTTCTTCACTTTCCCGTTTTATTTTTTTTAATTCGTATTCTTAATCATTGTAATTACCTACAAATAACGTTTAGTTTTTACAAGAAATAAAAAGTTCAATTGTAAAACACATTTAACCACGAAGTAAAAATTCAACTTTAATCGACATTTTTAATTTTTTCATTTATTTTTCGCTTAAGTATTGCCAAGTTTAGTTTTGATTTGAATTTAACATTTGATACACATTTGACATCAAATTGATAAAATATTTTATATCAAATGTTTAATTTCAAATCATTATCAATTTAAATTTTAAATGTTAAAATGAAATATTTGAAAAACGTTTTAGAATTGTGTTTGATGTCAAATTATAAATTCATTTCATATCAAAGGTTTGACTTCTTGTTTGTTGGGGAGTAAATTTTTTCGTTTAAAATACATTTCTCTGTTAAAGCGGCAAATAATGTATGTATTTTTTATGTGTAAAAATGTAAAAAAAAACAACAACAACAGTGGATTGGAACTACAATATGGCATTATTAGATTGGTTTATCAAAAAAAAAAAAAAAAATATCAAGAATAACTTTGTTTCTACAAATTAGGGAGGTAACGACATATCGTTTGCCGATACCGATAAGTATATTGAATTTAAATTCAAGCTAACAAAACTCAAGTAGAGTAAATTGTTTATTATACAAAATTAGATTATCAATTTTTTAAATTATTATTAATAATATTTTTAAAACGAAGATTTAATGTTAAAATTAACAAAAAATAAAACATTTTTTTACAAAAATATTAAAAAGATTTTTGTTAAATAAACAAAGTATTCTCAACTTTTGCGGAGATAGACGATATTGCAAGTCCGTTTGAACTGCAGTGGAAAATAGTCTTTCAGATGCGAAAGAACTCCTTTGGAAACTTAAGAATTCCTGCGACAGTTTCTTCTAGTTTATTTATTTATTGCTTGTAATACAAAAAAACCTTCAAGGCCAAAGCGCATTACTGGAATATTTCATACAACATTTTGTCTTAAAAATAGTATAACAACATTTATAAACTAAGTTGTATCATTCTACAAAAAAAAAAAAAAATAAAAAATAATCAAGAATAAAAAATTCAAAGAAAAATTATTGATATGATTTTTTAGGCTTGTAAAGGGGTAGGGAAACAAGCGGCTCTGCGTCTCTAGAAATATCTCTGCAATTCTTTTTTAGCAGAACCGCTGCATAGGAGAAAAAGAGGCTCAACGTCTCCGGATCCGCTCATAATTTTTTCCACATATAAAAAGGCCTTTAAATTAAGTTATGTTAACATTGTATTTAAAAAGGTCTAAAATCAGTAAATTTAAGACTTGAAGTTACAAGAAGAAAGCTTGAAGTAAATCAAATTCATTCTTATATTTTGCTTATATTAAGCTCCTTCACATAGACCCAATACAAGTGTTCTCCAAGAAAAGGATGGAGAAAACACATTGTTAACAAAATTTTCACTATAATTATATATATAATTTCACTTTAAAGTGTTCCAAATTTACTAATTTTTTGGATTTCGTTATACGATACAATAGCAACCACAGTATGGCCCTGTTAACAGCCCCACTTTTCAATGCCTTTCACGTTTATTTACCTTGAGTTTTAAATTCCCTGTATTTTTCTTCCATTCTTCCACACAAAAATCAACGTTTTATTGCCATACGTTTTATTACCCAATTCGGGTAATTGCCTTAAAAATTAAACTCCCAAAACAAAATTACACTTAAATTTCATTCGTTTAATCGCCTCTGTACTATTTGACAACAGCACAGCAAGTAATGCAACCAAGTCTAAATGTTAATAATTTGAAAATATGAACTAAAAATTTAAAAAAAATATGCCCAAAAAAACAAAATATGGCTTATTTGAAAGCGAAGTATTCCACAATTTAATATTTGCATTAAAATAGACATTATCTTGGGCTGACCAGAATAAAGTTATGTTATGAGGTTAAGATTCGTATAAGTGTTATTTGGGTAGAAACACCAAATATATGAGATATTTTGTCCTTAAGGGATTAAAGGAAAGGTTGCTAAATTTAAAATTATATCAACATTAAAAAGGATAAAAAAGCTTGAATATTTTAGGGATTTGTATTTGAATGGAAGCCGTATGTTTAAATCTGAAGCGAATTAACCATATTTAATTTGCATATTTTGGGCCAAATTTAATCTTAATACGAATTAAAAATGGCTTATGGACATAAATACAGTTTGCGTGGGGACTATGTGATACTATCTACCGATTCTCACAATTTATATAGGTTTCGTTCTTATGACAACTAAAACAAATTTAAATTTTTTTTATCAAGTTATCCAAAACTGCTACGTTTACTTTCCGAGCAAGGTTTATATTGACAGGCAACCAGCCAGATGGACGGACGGATACGAAAAGATTACTTTTAATTGTCTGGATCTGGGCTATGTTGAGGGGAAGGAATATTACCGCATCCTGGAACGACGTTAGTGTCAGCATAAGTGCTGCTTAGGGTTGTCCACAACAAGGGGGTGCAATCCCCTTTATATGGTGGTAATTGATGATCTGCTGTTCAGGCTCGAGGGATATGGCCTTCGGGCCATTGGCTATGCGGACGATCTGGCCATTGTGATGACCGGGAAGTTCGAGAGCACGATCACAGAGGTGATGCAGGGTGCTCTCAACAGGGTTCTCGGATGGTGCCATGAAAGGGGGCTGAATACAACCCAAACAAGGCGGCCGTAATGCCGTTCACGAGAAGGTACAACTACAGGCTTAAAAGGCTGGTGGTTGAGGGAATGGAGGTTGAGTACTCCAATGAGATCAAAAAGCTGGGAATTGTTCTGGACAGACGGCTTAGTTGGAACTCGCACTTGGATCAAGCCCTCATGAAGACGGTGCGGGCCTTTTGGGTATGCAAAACTTTGTTGGGAGAACTTGGGGCTTTAGTCCCAATATGGCAAAACGGCTATACTTTACGATGGTCAGACCAATAATCACCCATGGATCCTTGGTATGGTGAGTTAAGATTCAACAGGTGATTGCAAAGTGAAAAGTGAAACAGGCTGCAGCGGATGGTATGTCTGGCCCTGACGGGGGTAATGCGCACATGTCCCACAGCAGCACTTGAGGTTATAGTGGGTATACTACCACTACACATCCATATATAAAGGATTGCTATGTCGAGTATCCTTAGGATCAAGCTGACATCGGGACTTGCTGAGGTCCATGGGCATGCCGGCTTGATTAAAATGGCTCTGGGCCTATCTGTCTGTAAGAGGGCGGGCATAATTACTACGAAACTAGGCTTCAACAGAAGGTTCAGAACAATCATTCCGGACAGAAGGGTCTGGAATTATGATAAATTACACTGGTATACCGACGGGTCTAAATCGGAGCACGGAGTGGGTGCAGGGGTTTTTGGACCTAATACACGAATCTCGATGGCGATTGACGAAGCACCTAGTGTGTTTCAGACCGAGATCTGCGCCATTGATGTGTGTTGCGGCAACATTCTTGAAAGGGGAATGCATGGCGGCCGTATTATGATTTTAACTGATAGCCAAGCGGCCATTAAAGCACTCTCTTCCTGGAAAATGCCCACGCAGTTGGTGGCAGAGTGCCGGGGAAGGCTACATGAGCTGGAGACAAGGAACAGAGTGACGCTCCGCTGTGTGCCGGTGCTCTCAGGGGTCCCGTCCCTTATGGGAGACTGGGCTCTGGGGGAACAAAGGCGATACTGGGTATCTCTTCCTGAAATGCGTCAGGCAAGGCACTTGGGGCATAGCACAATAGGTGCGTCCCGAATCGGTACTATATCGGCAAAATACCTGGTTATGTTCCTTTGGGAAGCAGAGGGTCTTTTGGGCAACTAAGGGGAGTGGG
The DNA here is from genome assembly GCA_949318255.1 of Pollenia labialis. Taxonomy (NCBI): domain Eukaryota; kingdom Metazoa; phylum Arthropoda; class Insecta; order Diptera; family Polleniidae; genus Pollenia; species Pollenia labialis. The sequence continues at coordinate 136,748,171 of OX439140.1, forward strand.
TACAATAAACCTACCCTGGTCGCGGTACTCGTCGCTGTGGAGGGAACCTCCCCGCTTTATCGGTTAATAAAAAAAATTAAAGGACATTTAAAAAAGCATTACAGATACAATTTAAGACAGCAAATCCCATAGATTTTTATTGCTGTCTTTTTAGATTTAACTGATACATGTACAAATTCCTATGTTCCAATTTTTTAATACTTCAAAGTTAAGTATTAAAAGTTGGAAATAGTCTGTAGATGGTTTATGTGAAGTTTGCACGAAATCGTCCCAGTGGTTACGGAGATATGGCGTTTCGATTTTCCTTAATACTACAATACAAATATCAACAAAATGCCTTCCATTTTCCATATTATGATTTTTTGTTGTCACATTCGGAATACTTAGTTCGTAAAGTATATTTCATACCGCTAGAGGCAAATCGTGTAAAAGCTCCCCCTTCCTATATCTTCTTATCTAATCTTCCGATTTTCTTGACATTTGCCAGGCAATTAGTGTAACATCTGGAAGGAACTATAGCCTTTAACTTTTTTATGGAGCAAAATAGGGCAAAAGGAGTAAATACCCCCCTCCTTATATCTTCCTAACTTGTCAACCGGGTTTCTTGAATTTTGGCATGCAGACACTTTAACATCTTAAGGAACTTTAAGATACATACTTTTTTGGAAATTCCAACATTTAGGGCATTAAATACGACAAAATGGGTAAAAGCTGCCTATACCCATGTGTTCTTAATTAATTATGCGATGATAGTTTCAAGCCTTAAAGGCTATATATTTTTACATTTACGGCGTAAGATAAAGCAAAAAAGGTAAAAGCACCCCCCTCCTACACCTTCTTAATCAAGGCGAATTAACACCAGGTGACCTTATCTTGCTACGTAAGCAGCAGCTGATTACGGACTAGAGGTCTGCTTTGAATAACTCACTTGTTTGCCTTTACCCAAAATGCATTTATTCATTTTAAAACATTTATTCAATTATAAAACATTCAAAAAGATAAGAAGAGAGTAAATAAACCATATACAAAAATAAGAATGAATGAATTGAATAAAAAACTTGTTTACTGTACATGAATATGAGAGTCATTCATAAATAACAAAACATTGGAATGACCCGTTAGAGAAAGCAAGTTTACAAAAAATATTCACATAATTTTTGAATTATTGAATGTGCATCCATTTCTTTGAATACCTTGCCATAATATGTGTGTAAGCTTGTGGCTTCTTTTATTTATACCCAACAAACACGGAGGTTTGATTTCAAATTGAAAATGATTTGAAATCAAACGTTTTCGTTCGTTCTCGTTTGATAATGATTTAAAAATTTTTTTGAAAATCATAGCGTTCTCAACAAAAAGGGGAAATTATTTTCAAATTGAAAAATGCCTTTATTTTCAACTTGCTTTCAAACGTAATTCTTAAATGTTTTTCAAATGTGGATTATAATACAATGTGGAATATAAATAAAACTATTTAATTTTTTTAATTTAAATTTATTATTTATTTAAATAAACTTTGAGATAAACATTCGGTACCATAGCTAAAAGATGATATAGTGTTCTGTCCGTCCACCTATTCTTGGAAAGACAAAATACTTGGGCCCCTTTTATTTTGAGGATTGTAGCACCCCGAACGTTCAACAAACTTTCTTCACTTTCCAGTTTTTTTATTTTTCTTTTTTTTTCGTATTTTTAATCATTGTTATTTCTCAGAAATAATTTTTATTTTTCACAAGATATAAACTGTTCACTTTATATTAAAATCTATTTTTAATAGTAAAACACATGTAACCACAAGGGGAAAAAATTTAACTTTAATCGTCATTTTTAATACTTACATTTATTTTTCGCTTTAGTATTGCCAAGTTTATTTTTGATTTGATTTTAACATTTGACAAACATTTGACATCAAATGGATAAAACATTTGATATCAAAAGTTTATTTTCAAATCATTATCAATTTGAATTTAAATGTTAAATCAAACAATTGAAAAACGTTTGAGAAATGCGTTTGATGTCAAATGATAAAGTCATTTCATATCAAAGGTTTGACTTCGTGTTTGTTGGGTAAGAGTTAAGCTTACACATACATTCATAATGTGTAGGTACAGATATTTTACATTCAAAATTTGAATGTATTATTTGAATTTCAAATTATATTTGAATATTTAACTAATTTGACTTGCGTTGACAGAATTGAATGAGTTTTTGTTTGTTTTTTCTTTGGTTATTCTTTCATTTGTTTTTTTTATTATTGTGTGCTCGACACATTGTAGTTAAAAAACAAATGAGTGTGTTGAAATTACATTTTATTTCTTCTTGCAGACCTCTATTACTAACCTTGTGTCAAATTGATATACCGTACATGTGGTTCTGGGGAATATTTACTAAATTTTATAATTTTCGCTCAAAGTTATGAAATTTAAATTTTTTTTAAAATATTACATATCAAAACAAACAATTTAAAATTAAAAAGAAAATGAAATATTTGGTAAAATTGTTTAATACAGTGTTGTATTATTTTTGACACAACGTTAAAATATTTTACAGTGTTGTAAACGTTTTCAAAATAAGACCACCTTGTATGAATTCGCCTTGTTCTTAATTAATTAACCGATTGTCCTGAAAATTTCATGTATATTTTTGACAAATTTTTTTCTCCTGTTTTTCTACTTCGGAGTTTGAACCCACGACGGCTGTGAACCCACACCATTTTTTCACACGGACAATTATACGTGGCATGTTCTCGCGTCGGCAAAAAAATTATTAGAACAATATCCAATTTAATTAAACAAATTAAAACACAAAACTTCTGTTTTGTATAAAATTCAAGAAAGTAATAATATTTTATTTAAGAAAATTGCTTTAATAAATTAAACAAAAGTCATGGCTACATTGATACTAAAGTTTAAAGTATTTTAAGCACAAGTATATATTTTGTTGATTCGTAATTGTTTGATTTTCATACTTCAGGATAAAAAATACATTACTTTTTTATTTTTCACTTTTTAATATGTAACGAGCAGAAATAAAAAAATAAATGGCTATAAATATGGATATAAAGTATAAAGCGCTTCATTCCTCTTTCTTTCACTAGAAATAAGTTATATGGCAAAACAACGTTTGCTGGGACAGCTAATTTTATATAGTTTATATTAACACATTTTATTGCTTTACCCTATTTGAAAAAAATAATATATTTGATAATAACAAAATGTTTAAAAAAAATTATAATTAAAATATCGTTAATGTTATCAAACCTATCGGGCAATCAGTAGTTTATAATAAAAAAAACAACATTTAGTTTATTTGTTAATTTATATGCACATATGGGCATTTCCATTTTGACGTGTCGTGATATTTGTAGCACAAAATGCAAAAAAATTAAATGACGAAGTCAAATTTGTAAAAAGGGTTTTTATATATACAAAGTAATGAAGTAGCTCTACATTCAGAAAAAAAATTACAGTAATCGACGCTAAGGATTTGCAGATATAAGCAAAAATCTGCCCTGGCGTGACGTTAAAAAAACAGAAGTGGGTTTTGATTGCATTACAAAACTGAAAAATACTGCGAATTGAGCACGAAGCTTTGTACAAAACCTTTTTTAGTAAACTAAGAACTTACATATATACAAGGGTGTCATGGAAATCGAAAACGTAAAACGAAAGAATTTAGCAGTCCTTTTTATTAAACTTTAAATCTAATTTTTGCAAATTTTTGTTAAAGAATTCTGTTTAATAGAGCATTATTTGAATAATAATTGTCATAAAATGTTTTTATTACATAAACCTTATTGAAAAACGACTCTTAAAATTCTTTCGTTTTACGTTTTCGATTTCCATGACACCCCTGATAGATTTATTTTTCAAGCTATCAAATTTAAAAATCTTTGCTCGTTTTAAGGTAAATATAGGCATTTTCAGCTAAAAGTCTACTTTTTTTAATGTAACGCCAGATTGCAAATAAGGTTGTATATTCGGACCATGTTGTTTAATCGTTATCCCTTTTGTTACTTAATGTAGAGCTTGTTGCGCTTTACACCAAAATATAAAAAAGTAAACGATACGTATAAAATTTTTTGCGAAACAATTTAAAATACTTCTGGCGTTACGTGACAAAAAGTAGACTTTTCGCTGGAAATGCCCATATGTATGTGACAGTACTATAATAAAATTAAATCAAACTCCGTTCTTTGCACAAATGACAACTAACGGGTGTTTTTTTTAACAACGATAGAACTTGAAATTGTAAAAAAATAAAATAAAAAATAACATTTTGGTAAAAAAGTGAAATTATTCTAAAGATCAAAACATCGCATTAACATTTAAAAATGTTTTTTGGGGCATATGTACACCGCAGCTGTTCTTGACTTTTATGGATGTTAAGCAGTTTTTAGGGTATGTTGAGGACTGCTTTTTCTCAATATGTGGCAATTTTGTCTTTTAACAAACCCATTAGCTAAAATAACGCTACATCGCTTCGTAAGTTCTATCGGGCTTAATCAAACATTTTTTGGAAAGAAAAAACCTTTTTCTTGAGATTGTATAAAAAGAGTAATATTTTTCTCCCTTATTCCTTTTTCCCGTTCTATGTACAGTAGACTCCCGATAATTTGAAATTCAACTGTTTAGAGAAAAAGTTTAATTAATCTTAAACAAGAGTAGACATTATCAGGAGGAAGATAGAAATAAATTCAAACTAACAGGAGTCTGATTAACAATTCAGATTTAAAATTTTTGAAATATACAGTGATTTCATCAAATTTAATTTCTATTAAATTATTTAAATAAAGGAAGCAATTTTAAAACATAAAATGAAATGAAATTATTTTAATAATTTTTTCTTCTTGACTGTTTCGATAGTAACCACATTCTCATCATCAAAATTCTTTGCAGTTAGCCTTTTCGACCAATTGTTTTGGTGAATCGAAATTTGCTGTAATTGATTATCTATTTTCAATTTTAATTTTTGATTTCAGATTTTTTATTTTGAACCTTTCTACAGTTAATTTTATGAATGTTTCAAAAACACAATCCGGCTTAAATTATAGAGTGTTAAAAAGACAGGCTCCACGACTATTAAGTTTTTTTTTTTTTTTGTTTTCATAAAACACACCATATTAGAATAATACAAATTATTATTTGTAGAGCTGAAAAAAAAATTAAAATTATAGCGTGTCAGCGAGCAAATTGCCATTCAAATAATTTCAAATTGCCGAGGTGACCAAATTATTTAGATATTTTTAAATTTATTGAATGTTTTTCAAGGAAAACTTCAAACTATCGAGATATTCTAATCAAAGTTGTCAACTTTACGATATTTTAAAGACCGGTATATGAATAAATTATTGCAAAAAACTGCGCTTTTTCTATATTTTTCTAAAAAACCGGTTCGAAACGCCGATTTTTATAATTTTGAATAAAATCTGAACAAAAATATCGTTTTTTTTAATAAATAATTTATATATACATTTATTTGATTCAAACTATATAATTGAAGAGTTAAACTTATTAAAATTAATTATATTAATTTCTTCATAAAAAGGAGAACACATTCATCTCGTTTTTGTTTATAGAACTCTATTATCAACTTCCATATTGTTGCAGTAGTTTATGGCGTTCCTAAGTTCAAAGGTTTTAGGAAAGCAATTGCCACTTTTGATGTTTGTAAAGCATTTACTGAAATGTCGTCTTCAGCAACACATTGGGCTAAGCTTTTGAATTTTATGAAGTTTCATAATGTAGAACTTTGTTTCGTTTCTTGGGGGTTAATAGATTGGAGATTAACAGTTTATTGCTCAAAAGTGATAATGACGATGACCTTTTACATGACACGACTTTTGCGAACTTTAAGCATTTAGTTTTATACTTTTCTCTTGCATTTTGAAAATAGAACTTTCTTACTTTGATGGCACTCGCAGTCTTGATTATATTATTGAAATTTAAGTTTAAAGAAAACCGATTCTCTCGCATACTTCGATACAAAAAAAAAAACGGTTTTTTAAATAACCGGAAACCAGGATTGACAACTCATTGACAACCTTCCCACGACAATCTGCCTTACTCACCGGAACGACTCGGAGTTCAACGAACGCCGACCAAGGATTGTCAACTCAGCAACACCTGACCTAAAACTTCTTGCTAAAACAGCAACTCTAAATTCAAATTATCGAGAAATTACTGTATGTTTATTTACCCCTGTATTCATAAACGATTATTAAATTAAATCTTTATTAAATTTAAAAAAATTTTATGAATACAGGCATTAATCTCTAGAAATTTTCATCTATTTGTTCATTGTTAAAAATCAGATCAAAGAAAGATTAAACAAATTTATAGATTTAAGGCTCAGTTAGTCTTTACTTTCTGTTTCTGCTGCTGTCACTTACAATTACTTAACAAGTTTTTTATGTTACAGATTGGGCCGTAATAGAACAGAAAAACAAATCAATTTCACAGGTTTTTTAATAACAAAAACAAATCAGCTGATTCGTAACAGAACAGAAAGTAAAGACTAATTCTGCCTTTAGGCCCAAAATTTTTTTATTTTCTTACAATCGAAATTTTTATTAAACTCAAACATTAAAAAAACCCACTTAATTCTTACAGGATTGGTAAAAATCGGGAGTATTATAGAGATCTCTTATCTAAAATAAATGGGTAAGTGGGTATTCACTTTTATGTTTAATTAACATTAACTTTGTTTTCAATCTCTTTTCAGAGTACTTTTACCCGGAGGTGCAACATATTTCAATCAATCGTATGGTTATGCCGATGCTGGACGTTATATTTATGAAATTGCCAAGGAAATAAATGATAATGGTACCTATTTCCCGGTATGGGGCACATGTTTGGGTTTCGAATTATTAGTTTATCTTACTGCCAATTTGACCGAACCTCGTACATATTGTTCTTCATCATCTCAAGCTTTACCCTTGGAATTTAAAGAAGGTAAACATTTTAAGCTGTTAAAAAGAATTTCGTGCAATTTATTGATTTTTTTTATTTAATGTTTAGGCTTTCAAAAATCCCGCATGTTTCGTAATGCCAGTGAAGAAGTTATCAATATTTTAAAAAATTACGCAGTTACTGCAAATTTTCATTTATATTGCTTTACGGAAGAGGTAAGTTTTATAAATAAACTACTTGTAGTCATTATCTTGTTGCTAATTTAAAATAACACATACTGACGTATGCAATTTAATAATAATGAAGTAAAAAGTTAATCTTTATCAAATTATCTTAATATTATTTTCCTTAAGTACGAAACTATTATGCAGCAAAATTTCTTATCAATTTTTATTTTGATAGACATTTGCTAACATGAAATTAAATGAGTTATGGGATGTTATGAGTTTAAATCATGATTGGGATGGCATTGAATTCATATCAACAATTGAACATAAAAAGTAAGTAAAGGAAAGAATAATTTCAACTTGAAGAATTTACTAATTTACATTTTTTTATTCTATTTCATTATCAGATACCCCTTTTATGGCACTCAATTTCATCCGGAAAAAAATATTTATGAATTTAAAGCAAATCGAAATATAACCCATACATCATACGCCATAAAATCCTCACAATATTTCGCTAATTTTCTTGTCAATGAGGCCAGACTTAATCGTCAACAGTTTGAGAATGAAACGGAAGAAGTTCAACATTTGATTTATAATTTTTCTCCCGTTTATACGGCCTTAGTGGGCTCATCATTCGAACAGCAATATTTTTTCGAAGCTGAACGTAGTGCCGGAAATAATATGACGAATACAAAAACTTTCAATATGTTTCTATGCATAATTAGTGCTTTAGTTATTTTGGGTTTGAGATTTTAATACAACAAATATATCGCACTTGATCATAAAGAGTGTATTAACTCAAAATTTAAAGATTTGCCCTGGAAGCAAAATAATTTTTAATTTAGCGGGTTGATATGAATATTACGTGTCGATTTTTTTAATTTTTACAGCGGGTTGATATGTATATATTATGTCTCGATTTTTTTCAAAAAGTGAAAAATAAAAATTTCAAGTTAATACCCTCTTAACGATCAACTGCAATATGTTTAAATGTTCTGTAAATTGCATTTACTTAGGTTCCTTTTTTGTTTTAATTTATTAGGTAAGCTTAGTAAATTTTATTATATTTTGGATTTTTAACACTAATGTTCATCTTCTTCTTCTTTTTTTGCCAATCCGTATTCGGATATAATCGACATACAATAATTATAAAGTGGCAATATTTTTTTTTCTTCTTCTTTTTTCTTTATTCAGTTATAGAGAGTTGTCTGTTCAAATGTCAATGTCTTTAAAAAATATTCAACAAAAAAAAAAAGTTTAAATAAAATTAGCCCATTAAAAAGGTCTGCGCAAGAAGCCTGATGATCATTGTTTATGTTCTTTTTAGTTGTCAAAAGTTGTTTACATTTTGCTTACATGTGCATGTATACGTTTATGGTATGAAACACATACACGTTTTTTCCTTTTGCTTTGTATATGTGGTAGTAAATTTTTGACAACTAAAAAGAATCGTTTTTTGTTTTTGTACAAGTAGGCAGACCTGATAGATGGGCCTTGGTATAAATATTAACTGCTAGGTACCCTTTCTGGTAATTTTTAGAAAATTTTAAAATAAATATGTATCGTTCTATATTTCTAAGTATCTATAAAATTGTAAAGAAAATAAACAAGTCTTGCCTTTTTGCTTTTATAAAACAGAAGTTTTCTTTATCAATAAAAAAATAAAAAAAAATTAGTTGTAAGTAAATTTAGATATACATAAGTAAATATACATATATGTATGTACATACAAGTTGTTAAGTCCAGCCTTGCCCGGGGTCGATAAAATCAATTTTAACATTTTAAAAATATGTGTATCTAGCAAGAAAGTCTTACGCCCTTACGTCTTACGTCTTTTTAAATTTAATAAAGGTTTACAAAACAAATTTTTTATGAAAATTTGCATTAATAAAGTTTTGTTAAATTTAATAATCGTTTATAAATACGGGGGATAATATGTGTTTATATTAGAGTCGCATTGAAAAATAAGTTTTGAGGTTTCTTAAAGTTCGGGGCGGTTTTTAGTGGCACTTGATGTAAAACTTATATGGTGAAAATTTCAGCTGAATCGGAAAACTGTAAAGCGTGCCCATTTAAGGTCAAAGTTTAAATATTATGGAATCCACTGAATAATTATTTAAATTATTTAATTTCGGGTTTTTTAAGTAATTTCAATAAACTAAACCGTTTTTGAGTTACGCGAATATGTATATACAGTGCATCCTCCTTCATTTTCGAAATAACGGTATATCTTAAAAACAAGAGCTATTCAAAAAAAAAAAACGGTAAGCACCACTGGATTCAGCTTGCCCCAATTATGTGAAAATGCTAGGTGCCCGGCTTTTCTGTTTTTTACAACTAGCGCTTAATTACTTAAGTACACTGTGCAATAATTAGTCTGCTTTCACACGTTTCATCTTTTGATGCTCAACTCTTATGTTTTTAGGTGAGAAAGGAAAGATGAAAGGGGGTTAGTACGGAGATGCCTGTACTCGGTCAGTACGCTTTATGTTTTTATTCGTTGGTATATGCACAACGATGGCTGCATGTAATTTTTTTCTTTTCTTTTTCTCTTTGATATGCTGTTAGTAAAATTGTTCTTGTTTTGAACCGAAAAAAGTTGAAACCGATTGCTGCGTGTGATTATATTGGCATCTTTAAAAGGGAATTGAAAAGAAGTTGAGCATCAAAAGATGAAACGTGTAAATTTAGACTTATTGCTCAAAAATACAATATTAAAATTCTATTTAAAGATTATTTTTTTAAAGGTTGCAAAAGGAAAAAAAAATCATATTAAAAAAGAAAAAAAAAACACCTTCAAAGTTTCAGGATTTTTAAGGAACAGTTTGAGGTATTATATTAAAAAAATCAGCAAAATAAAAAAATGGGTTTTTGACTTAGTCCGTTTGTAAAATTTAATATTTTGTAGATATGTATATCTAACATTTTTAAAAATTTTTTTTTTGTTTTTATATATTCTATTTAAAATGGCATGAAAATCATCTTCGTATGTAAAGTAGTTTTCGAAATATTGAAGAAATAATCTCAACACATTCGGCTAATTCGGCAAAATTATATCATTTTGAATATGACATAAATTTTGAAAAAAAAATTTAAAAGTTTTTTTTCGTTCATATATGTTTTTTATAGGATAAAAGAAACATTCTCACCAAATTTCTTTAAATTCAAAAGGGGTCGGGTCCCACTCTTGGTCGATTTGACATGGAATTACCCCACCATATTTACTTACAAATGCTATAAGTACCAAACTTTTTGGGATGATTGTGTATAAAGTCGCTGACCCTTTCATTATATATACAAGGGACCGAAGCTGAAACCGCGGTTTTAAATGCCTTAAAACCTAAAACCGACCAAAAAAAACCTCGGGTTTAGCTTTTACTTTAACAATATATATATGCTTAAAGAAATTGCAAACTTTACATAATACTGGAACTTCATATACAAAAACTTTATACAAACATAACAGCCTGCAACAGTGGCAAGTTATTTCAAAATTCTTAAAATTCAAAAGAAGTACTAAGAAAAACAAATGTAACCTTTTTAACTCTTAAGTACACACCTAATTTGTGTGGCACAAGCTATCACCTGGGCCTATCTGGGACCACTTGTATTTTGTATGGAGTTTTTGGGCTAAGCAGGAACATTTTGTCGGGAAATAGAACAATTCTTCAAAAAAAAAAAAAAAAAACTGTAAGAAAGAATTCTATTTACTGCAGTACATATCGAGCCCTTATAGCAAAAATTATGTAACCAACAAAAATAAAATTTTACAGGAGAAGGTTTTTTAAAATATTTTTGTTTCAAGTCTAGGGTTTCGTTTGAAATTGCTTTTGCTCTTATTTCGTAACGGTACTTCCCAGAGATATGAGATTTTTAGAGATGATGGAAATGATAAAAAATTATCGATTTTCATCAAAAAACAAAAATCTAAAATGTTGTTGGTTACATTATTTTTGCTAATAGGGCTCGATATATAAAAGGGCAGGGCCTGGTTAGGCCCAGTTGGATACAATATTTGTAATCCTGTTTAAACTTAGGGCAATTTTTTTTGATTTTTTGAAATATTGAATATTCAGGTCCAGTTGGTACCAAAATTTCTTCTTCAAAAACTTGCTCTAGTACTTCTTTAAAAATATGATGTCTTTATCCGAGGAACAAAATTTGTCTTCCTTGTTTTTTCTCAAAAATATGTGCTTCCTTAAATTTGCCTGTGTTTGATCCGGCATTCAGGACAGCTACTATTATAAGAACCGCGGCTCTGTTGCCTATCTTTAATTGATCTTAAACGGCTGCCAGTCTTGGAGCTTAAATAGCCATGCACGCCCTCTTCTTGGTGGTATTTACAGCTTCATCGTTTTTTGCTGATGTATTTAAAATTAAATCATTATCATATTCTTTTTGGATAGGTTCTATGCTTTCTGAATCACCCGAACATACGTCATCATCACTGAGAAGGCCTGTCATTTCAATAATATATGAAGTAGGAACACTAACCCCCCGTTTCCACATGCAAGTACAAGTTCAAAAAACTCAATACACTCACATTTTTTCACTAACATTCACACAATTTTTGTACTTTCAGCCAATCGGTTGTTTCCTCGATTTTTCGTTGATAATACGTATACCCTACTTGCAAGTAATTACTTGCATGTGGAAACGTCGGGTTAATTAAATACGTTGTATATGTCAATAAATGGAGAAAAATGTTTTGTACAAAATTTTCGAAGTCCGAAAAAGTACCAAATGTATGGTTGTATCTTTTAGCGAAGTAACGAATGTGATTTAAATTTTATATCTATGTTTAGTGGATTAAAAGATAGATTGGGTGACGCAAAAGTTTTAAAATATAGATTTTAGCCGTCTCCAAAAGGGACGAATTTCAAAAAAGTACCTGATACCTATTTGCTTATTTTTTTATTGAAAAAAGATAAGTATTAAACTTTTTTTGTATCTCTTTAATGATAGGATATATGAGGTTAGCGTATTTAAATATTCGATTTTGAAAAATCCCGTCTTTGTGTATCGATTTGGCGAGAGACCGAATTCCGGTCCTTTACCTTTTTGTATGTACTACCTTTTCGCTATTCCTTGTTAAATGCATTTTCTATATACATACATACCAATGTAATTGCCTTTATATAAAAGAACATACATGTTCTATAGGTTCATAGTTCAAGAAAAAAATACTTGTTTACAAAAAGTGCGAAACTGTACGAATTTTTACTTTGTTTTGTACCTTTAATATACTTTATTTGTTTGCTGCCATTTACTTAAAGACAAAGGTTTCCAGTTTTTGCAAGGTTATTAACAAAATTTTGTATTGCAAAAGCACACATTTTTTACCCAATTCTTCCCCTAAAATAAACTTTATTGGTTTGCTGCATTATGAAAATTGTTTTGAAGAAAGCGTGTTTACCAGAATTACAAATTTTTACCCTGCTTTTCCTCTCAAATGTACTTGTTTCGTTTCCTGCTTTTTTGTTTAAATAGAACTTTCCCTACGTTTCCACATGCAAGTTATTACTTGCAAATAGTGTATTAGCGTATTAATTACAAATATCAGGACAAATACAAAAAAAATTTTTTTGAGTGGCTACACAGGACAGTGAAAGCTCATATTTATATGTCGGCATCAACTAAACTTCTAGCTTTTATTTTAAAATCGTTGCATCTATAGACTCTAAACTTTACAATTTTTTCTTTATTTAACTTTTATGAAATCTTTATAAAAAGTTATATGTATTTATTTTTAAAAATATGTGAATACAGTATTGCCGTGTTTCCGATATCATAAAATTACTTAAAAGATTATTTTGATTTAATTTTTTTTTCTAAATGCCTGAAATTTATGCTTAAAAATACAATTAACATGCGTTGTAGTATAGATGTGTTCTTTTTTATTTTTAATTTTTTATAAATACACAAGAATCAACTATAAACATAACTTTTTTTTTACTACGTACTACACCATTTTTCATTGAAATGGAGAAAATTCCAAATGAAAATGAGAATTTCAATTTGAAATTGATAAAATTCAAAATGAAATTGAGAAATTTTAATTTGAAATTAGGAAAATTCCAAACCAAATTGAGAAAACTCAAAATAAAATTGAGAAAATTCAAATAATGCTAATTTTAAATTGATAAAGTTGAATTGAATTATTTTTACTATCTTCATGCAACAAACATAAGGATGGAAACAATAAATAAAAATCGCAGTATTATTGACCAACAGGCATGTCTTCCAGATCCATAGCAGATTGGTAAAATGTTATTGTATGTTGTATGACTCTACTGCAATCTCCAGGTTGTTATACATGTCTCTTCTCTCCTACATGAAAGAAAATTTACGTTCGGCACATTCATCTTTGTTGTCACCGTACTTTTTATTTTTGACCAAATAATTTCAATAGAGTTAATCATCGGTGAATAGGGGCAAAATCGCAGGATTGTAGGTGGAGAGTTTTTGGATCATCATTCCCCAACTCTTCCCACCTACGAAAAACGCTTCTGACACATTCATTGGCGCTGACAGCATCAAACGAACCCCCTCCGGGTGTCCATTTTAATAAAGTCTGCTGTACGTATTGCAACAAATAAGTGTCTGTTCGGACCACAAGATGCACCTAGCGCAGTCCAACTCGAGACCAACCATGTCTCTGGGCTTCTAAGACATTTATAACTACTGGAGACTGCAGTAGTGCCAATCAACACACTTTGTGGACTTAAGTTAACAAATTCGTAGCGGCCACATTTTTTAATTCCATTGCTCATAAAAGCTGTAGTATTTATTGTTGAGAAACACCTTTTTACCTATTCCACCCCGATAATCTTGAGAATAGAATTTTTATTATCAATAAACTAAAATAGTAGCGCCTCAACCCACAAGTGTCCAATGGATACATTTATATCAGAGTACCGAAACGTTCGCTCATCAGTCATGAACGAGCGTGAAAAATTTTAAATTGTACTGCTTTTTCACATTCATGAGGGTGAGGAAAAAAAAATATTTTCAATTTCCTCATTCATGAAAAATGAGCAAACAAAAAAATTCATATGTGAATTTGTCAGATATGAAAAATTTAAAAAAATTCACATTCAAATTCCTCATAATGAAAAAAAGCGCGATTTGCCCGACCATTAACAGCGGGAAAATGAGGAAGTAAAGAGGACTTATAGAAGGCCTTATTGGCGATATAAAGTTTTCCAGTCGCATTCCAACTGTATTTCTAATTTACACAGTATGTCATTGGATACCAAAGCCTTGGCTTCTTTCATCTACTTTAAAGGCCTTCTTAAAATAATTAAGAATAAAGCTTTATCCCAGTGTAATTGTCGTTGCTAACAATGTGTACACGCAGAGAAAAAATATGGTTGGGCATGGTTACGGCAACCACACTGTGTTTATTGTAACAATATATTGTTGTTGTACACAAATAATTGTTAGTTTTATTAAATATCAGCAATATTATAGTTACTGTAAACATATTAATGTTTATCGTAATTATAAATTTGAGTATTGTTGACCGAAAAATAATTATTTTTCTAACAACTAAATTATGATAACTTTCAAAATATATTATATTACTCACAACCATATAATGATATTTAATAGCCATAACATGATAACTTTATATACATTTATCATAATAAGTTTAAGATGCAATCAAAATATCGTTACTCTAATAATATTTTGGTATCGCCATTTGTAAAATAATTTTGTATCAGTTGTGTCGTGTTTTACATAAACGTATCGAATTATTTGTTAGTGAGTGGCTAAATAATAAAAAAATAACCATTAAAATAAACAAGAAATTAAAAAAAAATAAAGAAAAATATTAAAAAAGAAATAGCAAAATAACCATTAAAATAAACAAGAAATTAAAAAAAAATTAAAGAAAAAACAATAAAAAAGGGTTGTAGTGTCACAAAATAAAATATCTTTGCTAAAATATTTTAATAATCTTAAAGTGGTGAAAAAATTTGTGAAATATTGGTGCAAAATATTAACCATTACTGGTAAGTTTTGTGTTATTTTAAGAGAAAAATAATGAAAACTCCATAAAATAATTTATAAATAATGGCGACCTACGACAAAAAGATTACAGTAACTATATTATGTTTTTTATTTTATCATAAGTATTTTTTTCCAATAAAAATATTATGTTTAAAGTTGTATCATATTATGATGTAAAAAATTTATGTATAACAGTTCATATCACTTTGCATCATAATATGATTACTTCTAAGCTTATTATGATTGCCATGACAATAATATGATTACTTCTAAACTTATTATGATTGTCATGACAATAATATGATTACTTCTAAGCTTATTATGATTGCCATGACAATAATATGATTACTTCTAAACTTATTATGATTGTCATGACAATAATATGATTACTTCTAAGCTTATTATGATTGTCATGACAATAATATGATTACTTCTAAGCTTATAATGATTGTCATGACAATAATATGATTACTTCTAAGCTTATTATGATTGCCATGACAGTAATATTATAACTTCTTAACGTTTTATGATTAACAGGATAACAATATGATTAAGGGAAAAATATTATGATGTAATATTACGAACATATTTGGTCATAATATGATTTAATAACAATCGTAATATGGTGACTACAATCATGAATCTTATCATAATATGTTGCTCTTAGAATATGTTTACCACAACCATATTTTTTCTTTGCGTGTAGTGAGTAAATTAATAATTCAACTTGCTACAAATTCCAAAATAGCTACTAATAAAACGATTTCGACAGGCCTTATCTTAGAATAGAAAATCTTAATTTCTAAAATATTTAATAAAAACTATTCTAAAAGAACTTTTAAAATAATGCAGAGTGGAGGCCTTTAAAAGTTTATTAAAAATACAGTCGTAAACCTTCTTTAAGGCCTGCAAAGTGAAAGCGCTGGCAATTTTGCCCGCTGGGCAACGCGATAGCATGTGTGTGTGTTTTTTTTTCAATAATTTTTTCCTAGAAAAAATCCAACAGACACTTTGGCTGGTTGCCTTTGCCAAAAATATTTTACACAAGCAAATACACACACAGGCATTTCGAGCTGCCCAACAAACCCAGAGGTTTGATTTCAAATTGAAAATCATTTGAAAATCATAGCGTTCTCATCTCACCAAAAAGAGGAAATTATTTTCAAATTGAAAAATGCCTTTATTTTCAACTTGCTTTTAAACGTAATTCTCAAATGTTTCTCAAATGTGGATTATAATACAATGTGGAATACAAATAAAACTATTTAATTTTTTTAATTAAAATTTATTATTTATTTATATAAACTTTTAGATAAACTTTCGGTACCATAGCTAAAAGATGAAAAAGTGTTCTTTCCGTCCTCTTATTCTTGGTAAGACAAAATACTTGGCTCCCTTTTATTTTGAGGATTGTAGTACCGCGATCGTTTAACAAACTTTCTTAACTTTCCCGTCTTATTATTTTTCTTTTTTCTTCGTATTTTTAATCATTGTAATTTCTCACAAATAATTTTTATTTTTCACAAGAAATAAACTGTTCACTTTATATTAAAATTTATTTTTAATAGTAAAACACATGTAACCTCAAAGTAAAAAAACTTTAATCGCCATTTTTAATGCTTACATTTATTTTTCGCTTTAGTATTTCCAAGTTTATTTTTGATTTGATTTTAACATTTGACATCAAATTAATAAAACATTTGATATCAAATGTTTATTTTCAAATCATTATCAATTTGAATTTAAATGTTAAATCAAACAATTAAAAAACGTTTGAGAATTGCGTTTGATGTCAAATGATAAAGTCATTTCATACCAAAGGTTTGACTTCGTGTTTGTTGGGTGTAGTCATGCAAACTGTCGAGCAACAACAACATTAGCTAGTGAGGATTGTTTTTAAAACGTTTTTTCCTCATTCTTCATGACTGAAGAAAGGCAAAATTGGATTTTACCTTAAAAGCATGAATGAATTTGGCGAAATATTAACAATTCATTTATGACTGTGAAAAAAAGTTACATATTTTACATTTTTCATTTATGAAAAAAATTCAAGAATGGTTGAATATGAGCGATCACATATGACTTTCTCTGAACTCTGATTTATATATTGTTTTATTTATATACATATATTGAGCTGGTGAATCATCTGAACCTGATTCAAAACGAATCAAACATATCTAGAACTTACAAACAGTGCTGCTTGAAATGCAAACGGAATGTCTGTTCTGAACACTCTGTAAAAAACAAATATTGTAATCAAAAATTGAATTTTATTTACATTGAAGAAATTTAGGCCCCATTAGCTTGACAAAAATAACACTGAATATTTGTAATGTTTGTTTAAAAAAATAACTAATTAAAGTTAAATAAACCAAATACCTAAGTATATAATATAAATAAAAACTTTTTTCTAATGTATACTGTCTTTGTTTTTCTTTAAGTATAATTAATTGTTTTTAATGTGTCCGTTGGACACTACTGGCCAGTTACGTTACAAAAGCATACTGGGTAGTTAAGGGTAAAATTGTTTTCGAAAACAGCGTAATGAAAATGAATATACCAAAGAGAAACTATCATTATTTTGTTTTGAAAAACAGGCAGTAAACTTTTTATTTCGAAAAAATGTAGGGTCAAATATCTCTCTAAAGGCATTTTAAAAAACAAAATCAATAAACAGTTGATTCGTATGTAATTGCAACCAGTTTCGCACTTTGCTTTAGCAAATGACAGTTTCAAAAAATTTAAAAAATTTTCTTAAGTTAAATATGGTTTGACACTTTTGATTAACATGTATTCGCACTTTTGCTCAAGCCAGCTTATGTATATTATAGTTGGGCCTTTACAAGTGACTTAATTTAAATGATTGTCTTAATGTTTCTTTATATGTTTGTGTTTTACTTTATTTTAACTTCTACTTTTGTGGTTATTGTATAAACGTAAGTAATTTATGAGACTGAATTTTAACGTTCTTCATGCTATGATTGTTTTTTCTTGTTATTTTATCGTTTTTTTTATCACTAATAAAAAAATTTAAGATAATTTTAACTTGATATGTTTTTAAAATTTTTAGCATAAAACGCGATTTTAACTGCATAAAAGTCCGCGGCCCTAATAAGTATATATTAAGATAATTCATTTATAGAATGTGAAAAATTATTTCTTTTTGTAAGATATTTTATTTATATTAATTTTTATCTATCGAACATAAATTTCAATTTATAAAACTTTTTTATAATAGTCCTATTCCTCACAATCTTTTTGCTTAAGCCAACCTTAGTGTTACCATATAAGCTATACAGGGGATGTTCTATAAATCGAAAAACGTAAAACGCATGAATTTTAAACGTCGTTTTTTAATAAGATTTCTGTGATAATTGAATTTTATGACAAATATTTCACAAATATTTCTCTATTAAACAGAATTTTGTAACAAAAATTTGATTCTTGCGATTTACATTTTCGATTTACAGAACACCCCTGATAGATATGCTTTCCGTGAAAAACTTTTTTATTATTCAATTTAAGTCGATTTAGCCATTTCGTCTGTTGAAAACACAGAAAGGTCCAACATTTCTTTAAATTATAAAATGATCTATAAGCTCTTTTATAAACATTAGGGTGGGCAGCGAAAGGAATGGAGCAATTTTTTTGTATTAATATTGATGAAAATTTTTTAGAGTAAGCCCCTAACAAGCCCTCAAATTTTTTTTTCAGAGTCACTTTTTGAAACTGAAAATCTTGTCCGATCAAAATGAAATTTTTTGTTGTTAATAAGCTAATAAAGCTAACTAATATTAAAAAATAAAAAAAAAATCGAAAAAAACATTTTTTGGTTGTATGGGAATTTTTTTTTTTATCATTTGAACTTTGACCTCAAAGGGGCGCGGGTTAAAGTTATCCGATTTGGCCGGGAGATGTTGAAAATCCGAAGTTGAAATTTAGCGGCGACCCTAATATACATATTCTTTTTTTTTTTTTATCAAGTTTTGTGTTTCAAATGAAAAATAAAATTTATATATCTTTTCTAAATTAGCGATTATAAAATTGGAAAAAAGTTGAAAAAATGTATTTCAATATTTC